>JAVSBS010026221.1:24730-41125 GCA_033124195.1 Coracias cyanogaster | reverse complement strand
CAAAAAAAGGCTTTCAGTCCAGAAACACAGCTGAACTGCAGCTCTGTGGCAGAGGACCTCAGGTCTCTAGTGTGCACTGCTGTTGCAGGGATTCACATGTAGTCCTGACCACATGCTCTGGATGGTACAAGCCTAGTCATTTTGGAGGAGAACATGGTATCACCTGAGAACTTACTGGAATGAGTCCACTTTGTCAAGAGTATCATGTGAAATCTGTCCGGTTTCTGGTGACACCGGTGTTTCCATACTCTGTCACAAGAACATTAGGTCACATCCAGCTCTTCTGGGTCCCATTTTAGTTAAGACAGTAACTTCTCGCCACTTTTAATCTTCTTCCCATATTCCCTTCCTCCAGTTATGAGTTGAAAAGCAAAGACCAGGCTGCACGGCTCGTGGAGCATCCCTTTCCATGGTGGAGCTCGCTGGTTCCTGTAGATCGCAGTTTTAATGGGCCCAGGGACAGAGGCCGGTGCCAGGGTTCAGTGCCCGTGTTGGCCCCAGGATCACCATCAGTCCCTCATGTTTTCTTACGGTGTACTACTAGTTAGATGTGTATATACATAACTATAGATGGGAGGGACCATTTTTTGTGAGGGGCTGGTAACAGTCTACATACTCAAAAAATGTCAGTTCAGACAGTATACCCAGATAAAGAAAATGAAAGTTTGCAGGTGCCATGGGTAAGTGTATTCCTTTCCACCTGCATCCAGAAAATGTGAAGCTCCATGTCCGCAGGCACGAAGTGCAGTTGTGGCTAATGCTTGCACAACATCTTGGATGCAGAAGGACAGCATCCCAGGTTCTGGGACGCTTGAAGAAGATACTTTTGTCCCTGTGGTCTCTGAAGTTGTCTGCCTTATTTCTTGGATCCTCCCGGTGCGGATATTTCTGAACAGACGCTACCGGATTTGCAAGGCAATGCAAAATGACATTGGAGATACCAGTCCCAAACAAAGACGGGTGAATGTATGATGGATACCGAAAGGTCAAATTCTGCACTGACATTTACAAAGATGTCTCTGTAGGTCTTGATATTTTTTTCTATTATCCCTAAGCTTATATTTTATATTCATGTTGTCAAGATCCTACAGTTCTCACCTCCAAGCACACCTTTTATTTTAACCATCTCTTTATACTTGTTATTCGTTATGTGTGTCTATATATTAAAATAATTACTATATACACAGCTATACGCTTGCATGAAGTTATTTAGGGTTGGTCAATCGGACTACCACAGAAACAAGAATATATTTATAGAATATTTGCTAAAGCCCTGGTTTTCTCAGAAATCAAATCTAGTAAAGGTCTAGTAACTAGGCTTGGGAAAGCTTGAAAGAAGGAAACCGGTGGAAGAGCCCTACCTTCCAGGCACAGCAACCTGTCGTAGCTGTGGAGCGGAGGCCAACATGCAAGGAGGACTGCTGTGAGGAGCTTAGGTTGCATTAGGAAGCAAGCATAAAAAGATGGAGGACTCTTAAGCCTGGGCTACATGGGAGCAATTTATAAGTTCCTTGCAGGGTTTATTTTAAAGTGAGCCGTAGAGGCAGAAGTGTGTAGTCTCGTAAGTCTCATATTTCGGTGCTTTATGGATACCATGTAGTTAAAAGAAGTCTTGTCCTGTTTCCTAATGGTAACTACTTAAACCCAAGGTTATTAACTGCACAATAGCCAGAAGACCGAGCTTATCCTTAAGTGGAGAATTTTTAAAGGCCAGGAAATATTTGATGTGAATTCTGAAGCTTGCTCTTCTCTGTGAATGCATCAATAACTTAAATCCTTTATTACTGCCTGCAAATCATGAGCTATTACAGCTTAGAGAATCTGCATGTCCGGTGTGGTCTCACATGGACTGTAGTTCAAAAGGTGATGTTTGAAGAACTTAAAAGATGACAAAGTCAAGGACTAATTTGTTTGGAAATGCCAAAGTTCTTTGTGCCCCCTCGGTTCAATGCCCTTGTTCAAGCTCTAAAATACACTGTTTTAAAGCACTTGGTAACGTGCATTAGTGTGCTGCTTCTCTTTCTTCCCTGAATTTGAATCCCTGCCCTGTGTTCTAAGAGGATTTTGCAAAGTAGAAGGAGTTTCAAACTTAGCACTTAGCGCTGTTTTAGGTTATGGAGGGGCACTCACCTTGTCATCGCTTCCCCAAGTGATGGGCGATTGTTTAACGGGGTCTTTTGTGCAGCCGGTATGTTGGAAGCATTACTGTCACCTCGTGTATCTTCCTTTGAAGTGAAATCGGAAGGATGCATCTGGCTATTAAAATCTAACATCTAAAAGGTGGTGTGAGCTGCTAGCGAAGCTGTATGTGAAACAACTTCAGTTAAAGGTATTTCTGTGCTTTTTTCTTCTATTGTGAGCCAGAACCACTTACCCTCAACAAGAATGTGATAGTAAATTAAATGCATTCATAGACGCTGCAGGAGAAGGCAATGTAACTGACGTGGGAATAATCCTGTGGTGATTGCAGTGCTCGCACCAAGAAACTCAGATTTTCTTCTTTTTCTTTTCCAGCCTTTTGTGGTTTAGTTGCTTCATCAGGAAAAGCTGGGTCATGCAGAGTGTTTGTTTGTTTTTCGAAACATTCTGGAGTTAACAGTGCCACGGAAGCTCAAAGCGTTCTTATTGTAGTAATATTGCTAATCATAGTGATAAGTGTGATTATGTGCAAATTAAGTAGTAAAGTGAAATAGAGTGAATAAAAAGATCATTAAACAGAGCAGAAGGTGATACTAGGAGCGTTAAATCACTGAGAAACAAGCTTTATAACAGAGTAACAAATAGGTTCCCTAATCTGTGATCTGTATCTCCTAGCTTGTACTCAAAAAGCAGTTCTTCACTCTCAAGGGAAGCAGATCTTTAAATACTCGGAATGCAGCAGCAAGCTTCCCCTCTTGTCTGTCTGTGCGAGGCGAACACGATGGGGAAGGAGATTACAGATAAATAAAGGGATATTGAAGTGTCAGCAATGACAAAGTGTGATCCCGTTCTGCTGTTGGGCTCTTTAAGTAGCGGTAAAACTGAATTTGTATGTTAAAGTGACTCTCCCTTTTTGGTTTGTCTCCATCTTTAAAGTACGTGTGGAGAACAACTCGTTCCACTGCTGTTGCCTCTTTTCACAGGTGGGTTTTGATCAGAGCTAAGCTACTGATGTCAGATAACATTTATTCTATTGCATTCAGGTTCTAGGAAATAACCACAGAAAGCTTTCCAGAGGTGGAAATAGTGACGAGATCTATGCCAAAGAGCAGTCGTTTGCTCATCTTTAGATCTGCACGCTTTTCAATTTAGCCCCAAGCACTCAGTCAGATCTCTGAGCTGGAGCATCCCGACGTGGTTTTTGTTTCACCTGCGAGTTGTGCAAGTGCAAACCTTTGTGTACGTAGAGCAGTTTTGTAGGGGATTTTTTGTCTCTTTACATCACTGAGTTCATTTGCTGTTCCCATGCTGCCTACCTTTTTGGCTTTTGTGTATAATACAGCTTGCTTCGCTTCTAGTGGGCTGGAGTTTGTGTGTGTTTGCTGCTGAATGAGAGATTCAGTATTTTTACAATTTTGGTTTTCCATGACAACTTGATGACACCGGGTCATTCTTAAATAAGCCTTTATTTGGCTTGATGCTGCATTTTTTTATAAAAGGAAGAATAGGACAAGTATCACTTCTCTTATTTGAAATAAAAAGCTATAATATAGGAAAGAAAAAAGCACAAGTTGTTTTAGAGATTTCAATAGAGCCATCAGTAGACTGGGCAGCTAGTTACCTGAAGAAGATGAAACTTTCCCATTATTACCTTCTCAAATGTAAAAGTTGTGGATGAATATTTGAGGAAAAGCTCTTTTTCAAATTTTAACGTACTAAAAGATATTATTGCTGAGGATCAGATTTGCAACCAAAAGATCCTATAGTCTTGATAATGGAAAACAAAACGCTGATGGTTTTATAAAGCTCAAGTAGCTGCGTGTAATTGCAAGCCAGATGTTACAGCTGTTGATTTAGCGCTCGGCCAATATCCACACTGGGAATGAACTCCTGAAAATAGTCTTCAGGATGGGAATGAGGTTCATCCATTCTCCCTGAATAAATGCAGTTGTCTCTGCTTGACTCCCTCCTTGCTCTCATCCTATGAACTATATGGATGAGGGCCAGATTTTTTTTATTTTTTTTTTTCCTGTGTGGAGAAGCAAAGCTTGTTGCTGGCTTCACTGGCCAAGAAGCTTCTGTCTGTAACTATTTCATCAACAATGAGGATGTTTGAGTAGATACCCACTAGAGGTTGAGCATTTCAATTACAGAACATCACTCCTTGCCAGGGCCTACCATAACAGATTGCCTAATACCGTACTGAATTCTTCCGGACATGTGAATTTTCATTGTGGAAATGCTCTTCCGCAGATATAGAGGCAAACTAAATTAATCTGCTGTGCTCTAAGTGGAGGAGAAAGGGTCTGAGCCTCTTGTCTGTGTGATGTAGAAAGCATGGCAAGTAGCAAAAGTTTAGATGGCTTTGTTACAGCCGCTCTTTGCTTTTTAAGTAGTAGAAAAGTATTCTGGAGACATATGGAAATGCAAAACAAGCTAAGCCATGAGAACTATCTGATGGTATGTGATGAAAAGCAGGTGTACTGTGTAGGAGGACAATGGAATAGCCTCCAGCACTTTATTTATGAGAACATCCTTTATCTCTGTCTGTCTACAGCAGACGTGTGGCAAAACTGTCTTTTCAAAAGTGGATCAAACAATGCTAACACCACGTTATTCTCATCTCCCATTTATCCTTCCGTGTCCATCATCCAAACCATTTATTTCAGGCTCCAAGGAAAGTTGAGAAATTAAATTTTCTGCCAACTTGATTTCAATGGCATCTTCTTTTGCTTGAGATTAATCGGTGCACAAAGTGTGATGCTTTTAAATAAGCTGTAATGCCGTGAAAGCAATGGAGAGGCAAGGGGATACCCTTCAGTGGCAGTACAGCTGCTACCTTATATGAATGCTGTGGATCATCAGATGTGACTCCAGGTCTTCAAGTTCTCATCAGTAAAGATCTATTGGTGACAGTCTTGAGAGCAACTAAGTTCAATAGATGTGGGCACAGAAAGATAATGTCTCTTTGTACTAAAATACTCTGCCTAGGGTCATCGGACTACAGTTTGCCGAGTACTACTGAATTGACACCTGGGTTGTCCTTTCCTGAAACTATTCAGATATCCTGTTACGTTTCCCCTATCCTACCCTATTTTGAATAGAAGCATGTTACAGAGAAGCATCAGCTTCTGTTCTCTTGGTGATGCCATTAGTTGGATGTTTTCCCTCAAAAAAGAGATAATCTCTTGCTCAAAATCCCAGTGAGACCAGCCTTGCTATTATTAGATCCTTTTGTTAAAAGCATGGTTGTCATGTCTCTAGGAGGAAAAATGAGGGGGAGTCAGGGTGGAGAAGGGGGCAAGTAATGATGAGGGAATAGCTAGAAATTAGAGTCCACAGAAATGTGGCAGTTCTGCATTTGGGTCCGTCTCTGCTCTCCCTGGAATCGGTGGCATGGTTCCCGCTTCATGCAAAGGGGCGGGAAGGAATGCTGAACCTACAGAGCTGAGGACTCGGTGTTTTGGAGATGAAGAGAAATGGAAAAATCATCAAACAGTCTGTCTGCAATTGTGTAATTGACTCTTTGACCACTGCTGCGTGATAGCCGCAGACAAGAGCACTGGGACTTCAGCTTGCTGTAGGTCAAACATTTCTCTTCTGCGCACAGCTTTGTAAAGATGTGGAACAGACTTTCCAAGACAAATGTGCAAAAAGAAACAGAATAACTGGGATCAGCTGTCGCCATGAATTTTATGAATGGTTTGTTGGAAAGAGCATTAAATGGTAACATCAGTCCAAATACGAGGTCTGCATTGTTTCTGTTCCAAGCCCGCAGATGGGTAATTTGCTATGCAAGAGATTTTCATGGCCAACATTTCAAGCCGTCCTATTTGCCTTGGACCAGCAAAAATCTTTGGTTTTTGTATTAGGAAGTTTGGGGGTGGCAGTTTATAGGGTGTAAAGAGGAACCAAACATCCTAGTTCATAGTGAGAGAACTTATCCTTGTATTTCCTTGCTTCCCTCTTTCCTTCCTCTCTTCCTTCAGTGGCCGTTGTCCAGCTCACATACTGAAACACAAAATTTAAAGTTCTCTGTTTTTTGCCCTTTCAGACACACTGAGCCTGCTTGTCGTGGACAACAAGCACATTGCTCATGAGACCATGTTAAAGTATTACTCCACATTTGCCATACAGTGAGCTATGAGTTAGCGTTCCTGGGTGTCCACCCTTCTATTTTCTTCATATTTCTCTTTGTGTTTAGCAGACAACAAAAACAGCATGCTGGTGACCGTCCCTTTGCTAAAACCCATGGCAGTTGTCTGGCTGGAAGGATTCTACCTTAGCACGCTTGACGATGCTTCCCTCATTTTACTCCGGCCTTTCTTGTAATTGGGCAAATGAGCTTTCCTAAAGATGCTTCACCTGGTGCTTAAATGACTGTGAAGCTGATGAGGACTTCTTGTGTGCACGCTCAATATCTACGTGCGCGCACGCATGCATACTGCTTTTTAGATCTTAAAATGCAATCCCGTTCTAGGGAATGTTTTCCTTTCTCCCAGAGGGAAGCCTTTAAATATCTATTTAAATAAACATAAAAAAACTCTCCTAATTAATTCACAATAATGCATTTTAAATATTAATTTTCTCACCCATGTCCACTTACCGTTGTGGATAATGAAGACAGGGGATGTGAGCAGCATTAAAATCTCTATCAAATCAACGCCAGGATGAGATGTGAGAGTGGGGTGACACAAGTGACCCATGCACACCATACCCGAAGCATTTTTTTTTCTCCCCAAATGTATTTTCAACAAAAAGGCTAATATTTTTGCCTTCTATTTCGTCCCACAAACATCACTGGTAAAGTTTAGAGGTTGCTTGCCCCTTTCAACCGTAGCCTCAACATACAAAAATGCAACGTTGCCATGGTAACAGGCTGCTTCTACCATCCATAAAAATGAAGGGGCAGCTATTTGTTTCCAATGATAACATCTTATGTTTAACTGCCTTGAGCAGTGATGACAGGGTCAATCCTTGTTACAATAGCCTGTTCTTCTTGGTCAGGGAAAGAAAAACACTACCTGCTAAAACTGACTGTGATGGACACAATCATAAATCCTTAATACTAACTTTTTTTTTTTTTTTTTAATGCTGTAAACAGCGAAATGGATAAACTGTCCTTCTGCCCCCCTCTTATGCAGGGTGCAGAGCACTCATGTTGGTTTCCTGTTTGGAGAAATATATGATGGTGAAATTATTGGGTTTGTTTTTATTGTTCAAATAAGATTTCACTCTTAAAGTGCTTTACTGTCTAAGATGGAGATGTCCTGGTGAGCCACAGTCTGGTGAGAAATACCGGAGACAGCCATCTAAGATACTTTATAGCAGTAGAAATAAAATACAGTCATTATGAGACCATACACAGCCCTCTGGCCTGAAATGTCATTGCATTGTGTCCTCTGCTGGGAGGTTCTGGCAGTCTTCTTGCTGACCTTCCTGCTGCTCTACCCAAAAAGCCTCACACGTGCCCGGTTGAAGAATAGCACTGTTCTCCTCAATACGCAGTTGAAAAATGGAACGCAGAGTGGTGAAGGGGAGTAGTTTTGCACAAAGATATTTTCACGTATTTAGAGTGGACTGTGCCAGAAACTACAAGAAAACACCTGAGTCGCAGAGTTTTGAGGATGAACAATACCAGTCACTGCATTGGGGTCTGACTTGGGGAACATTTCCCTTGGAGTTCCACATTCACCTGTCACTCAGGTGAATTTGGGTACATCAGGTTTAAAACCTGGTCCTCCCCAGCAGAGACACTGTTTGGAATGTGGCCGCTTTGGAAAGGTTGTCTGGAACGACAACGCTTTGGAACTTGAGTGTACATCAATACCTCTTGGAACTTGTATGTATGGCTCTTAATACAGAAATCATGTACAGGCATCTAGAGCTTGGGAGAGACTCAATAAATCAAAATCATTACACTTAATGCTAAGTATTCATTACAGGGCCTGGCACTGTGGTAACATCTAAAGAATCTATACTTTCAAAGCAGACCAGATGTTGCAGTAATGTTCCAAAACGCGTGTTGCCGATATGTCCACGTTTCACAGTGAAAGATCAGCGTTGCTTAAGGTCTGAGGGGCAGCAAACCATGTTACTCATTGGCTAATAGCAGGCTTCATCCACTGACAAGTCAGCCCATTGATACCCAGCGTGCAGCGATAGCTGTTACTGCAAATGGACAAAAAAATATAGGTTTAAATAACTTATATGGCTTTTTGTGCTCTTGGCGTACAAGCATTATCTTGGGCAAAGGTTATTCAGGGCCATTCCATCTCTTTCTGTACTTTGCTTAATTGGACTCCAGAAGCATTTGATAGATAAAAAGATGCTTCTGCAAATGCATCTGAATTAAGGTCTTGGAGATTTCAGAGAATTTTCTTCTCCTTTTACCATTTTTGTAACAGAAAGCACCTGGGGAGCACTCTTCATTCTTTTATCCATACCTTGTGGGCTTGATCAGTGGTGGGAGAATAAGTCAGCACCTCTTGGTGTTCACGAGCGTCTCCCTTTGAAGCAAGCATGCAATGCCACCCTGGGGTGATGGGTGTCCTTAGGAAACCTATCTAGGTCTATCCCTTTTAACATACCATAATAAATAACTGGTTTGCAATGGTTGCATCTCTTCTGCACGGACCGAGGGGTTGTCAAGGGATTCTTAGTTGTTAATATTGTTGGATGTTTTCTTCAATGATTGTTCAAATGGACAAGTCCACCATATGTCATCTCTTCTTGATGTGCAAATTTTAAATAATGCTGGTTACCTTCTGCCTCCTTGCTTTCTTACCTTACTAAGTAAAAGTTTGTCTTTTCTCCAGCAGTCAACCTTGAAGTGACCTACATAGATACCATTTTTTACTTTAAAGTGTTTAAAGTAAACTGCCCACTGCTGCATATGAAACTTCCTAGGACCTTACCATCATTATCAGGATGGAATCTAGCTGGTTTGGTGGTTTGGTTTTTTTTTTTTTCATGAGTGGGGAAGGGGGCGTGCGGTTTGATCAAAAGTAGTATAAGATTTGGATGTTTGCTCTTGATGTCCTCATTTGCATCTCAGCTCAGCAGGAACAGGACAAATGACTCTTTCCAGTAGGGCAACAACACTTGGTTGGTCAGCTTTCTGGGGACAAACTACTTAGTAAGCAACATGTGTGATGCATGAGGCTCTTGCCCCTGGCAGTGAGACTTTTGAGTCCTGCTTACTTAAAAATCAAGGTTTGGTGTTGTAGAGTTTGTCCTCCTTGGGTGGGAGGCAGAAGCTGACTGCAAAACCAGGTTTCCTGTTTGTGCAAAACAATTTATGGACCTTTAACTGGGCTGGGCCTCGTGACACAGTTGTAGTAAACGTTGATGCTAATATCTTACCGTTGGCTTACATGTTAGAGCCGTGCACCTTTACTTACAGGGTACCGTTTAGAAGGAAAGCTCTTCAAAGACCACACACGCATTACTGGAATGGATATTGTGGTGTGAGAGAGATCCAGGGGTGGGCATCCAATGGTTTCCTTCTACCTGAACTTAATGGATGATAATGCATTTTTTATGTCATGTATAGTGATATATTTACTCGGCTAATAGGTCCATATGCCATAGCAATAGACCACTGCTCCAGTAAGTTCCTCTGTGACATGAAGAATTGCTTGTGTATTGAGAAAAGGTTGACAGGTAAATTGCTGGATGCTCCCATCTTTGGTGCAGCGATGAACTATGTCTCTGAAAAGTGTTAAATGAAAGCAGGAGGGGAAAACAAAAAAATAGGTAAGGAAGAGGATCACTTTGATTTTCTTAAAAGTAAAGATGCAGGGATTAGGGTCTGTTAGGAGGAATTGCTCTACGGGACTGCACATCTGCAAAACAATTTTTAAACTCTTTTGCAGAAGAGAAATATCCAAATCCTTATTTCAAGTAATTTGTGTGCAGCTGGTAGACCTCTGAGGCATTCTGTTGTAGTAGGCAGCTGCTCATCCTTTAGGTTTTCATAATACCTCAGCATTCAGCACTATATATTCAAAATATATGTAAGTGCGGTCAAAGATGATATCCAAATTATCCGTTCTTTTACAAATTTAGAATTAACTGGAAGAAATCTACTATAAACATAAGTCTAGTTAAAAATAATTGTTGGAAGAATCCACCTTTATTTAAAAAAAAAAAAATCCAGGCACGTGTGTGTGTGTGTGTGTGTGTGTGTGTGTGTGTTTTGAGGGTAAGAATTTTGATTCATTATAGTAAGAGGGGGACTGAAATTAGTTGTCAAGTTCTTGCTATATCAGCCCATTTCTCACTACTGGTGAGAAATTCTCTGGCACTAGTGACCAAAATGGATTTTAAGTCAACTGCTGAGGTCTTGATGTGTTACCCGTGTCTAACTCTTATTCACACTAATATGTTTATTTGAAATGTAGATGTGTGGGGTAATACAGAGTATTTTAAAATACCCATTTTTGAGTATATGTTTATTGCTTGCATTTCTCCTGTAAATTATCTTTGAAACCTCTGCCTAGCTGCTGCAGCCCATATATAACACATATAGACAGTGCTCTTCCAGAAACATTTTTACCTTTCTTTTTCCTATTGGTATTAAAACGATGTAAAATTCCCCGAAGAATCTCGGGGTGGATGTCAGATCATTGAAAGCAGTGATAAGAAAACTATCTCTTTAAACTGATTTCTTTTGTATCCTTGAGCACCAGGCACACACATGCCAGGCATAAATAGAGGCCATCTGCAGTTTGCAAGAAGTTTAAAATAAATAATTTTTTTTAAAAATCTCCTCTCACTGCTAAATATTTCCCATTGTCTTCTGAGACAAATTATTTGCAGATAGATCATCTGGCACCGTTCTAAGTAATATTCCTAACCTGCTTTGTTGGTTACAATGAAATTCAGTGGGAAAACCTTCTGGAAATGGGTAGTTCGCTGAATTTCTCTAGCAGGACACTTGCATAGAAGCTATTGGCATACAAGAATCCCCAGCCAGGTCTGGGGATCCCCTTTTTCTACCGTATATTTACCCACGAGGCAGCTGCTGCCCCACACAACTCATGATCTGAATGGATGTCAAACATTTCTTGAGTGAACCAAAGGGATTAAGTGAAGTGATGGAATTGGACCATCAACATTTTATGCTAAAATCAACGCCTGAGCCCTAGGGGTGTCTAACCAGATCTTAACAGCTCAAAGGTCCGGTTTTTGTTTCATGTTGGTCAAAAGTAGACCATGGATCACTCTTAATGACTATCTGGGCTCACAAACCTAGACGTGGCTTCCCGGGTAGGGATCGATATAGAAGAACAAAGCTTTCCGCAGGAGCATCTCAAAGGGATGCTCACGCATGTTGCTGAATTGCAAAATGCAAACCCTGAAAGGTTGTTATTTAAGCAAGAACACCTCCTGAGCACTCTACAGTTAAAAATAAAATTAAAGTCTGATTTCAGTTGCAAGAATTGTGTGGGGCGCTCCCTTAAAGTGGGTCAGTAGGGGAGAAAGTGCTGGCAAGCAAAGGGGGGTTTACTTTTTGAAGGTAATTCTCCATTGAGCAGGTGAAGGAGCTCTGTAGCACACAAGGTAATCCTCTGCAGCAGGAAGATCTTAAATGCATCATTAACACCCATTATTTTAGCTTATCTTTAGCTGAAATATTTTAACAGAAATTAAAGGCAATGGTTCTTACATGAGATCTATTGAGCAGGGAAAAAAGCATAGGGAAAAAAAATTGCCGTATTTCAGCAGATTGTTGTGAAATTGGGCCAGGCTGATCTTCAGGAAGGCCATAGCTCAGACCCACTGCACAACAGGACTGGGTGGAGAATGGACGACATTTGTCCAGAAGCAAAAATAAACACAATTATTATCATCATTACAGTCTCATTGTTTGCTGCACCAAAAAAATGAATGTCACCACTGTGGGTTTTGCACAGATTATTATTAGAAGTTGACCCTGGAAATATGTGCCGGAGCTCTGCTAGAAAGACCATTTTATTGGAAAGAAATTCATTCTTTTTAAGCAGAATAAAAGCATGAATTTAAACCTCAGCTTTGCAAAGGCACGGTAGAATCTCTTTTCTCTGAATGGCGAGAGAAAATGGACAATTGCGAGCCAACTTCTGCTCCAGGGGCTTGAAATCATCTCTGCTAGCGTCACGGAAAAAAATCCGATTAACTTCAGTAAGTGCTGGGTCAGGCCCGTGTTTTGTAGAGTATCTTGTGAGTAGAGTCTATCCCAACACTTTAATTATCAGTAGTAGGCTGCAGTCTGTAAGGGCTGCATGTGCTTGCATCAAATATGATCTCTTTTTTACTAGTGCAGAAACGTGTCAGCCTTCATTGCGCTTCTTTCCTATACATTTGATTAAAGAATTATGTACAGTGAAGCTGCTTGTAAAAACATATGGCACCCGAAGCATGTCAGATTTTTAATTATTATTTCATTATGGCTTATAAGTAACAAAGGAAAAGGCTGTAAGGATCTTGGTTTTCCTTTTGGAGCAGCTTCAGGCAATGCTACCGCACTGCGTTAGCGCTGATTTATTCTCTTCTGGGACAAGTGAAGGCTTAAATCGCTCAAGGACTGGGAAACCAGTAAACCTAATACCTTCGTTGACTGAAAACCACTGTAAGCAGAGTGACCAGATCTATTATTTTTTCATTGCTATTGATATTACAGTGGTAGTAAGGTCACAACACGTCAGATCCCTCGCAAACAGATGCTTGGAGGCAGACCCAGCTCGTAGGGATGATGAGTAAAGGCTTTTCCTGTTGCAGAGCACACTGTAGCTCTGAGATTCCCGAGTCAGCTCGAAGCTAGATAACCTGGGTACCAAAAAAGTGCTTTACTGATCATAGCGTGAAGTCACCTAGCATTTTCTGTGGGGGGCTGAAGCCTATTTTCCAGTGACTCTGACAACAGAACAAGTGTGTAACGAATAAAGCAAAGATAAAAAATGAATTTAAGACTTCATGAGGCAGGTCGTTATGAGCAGTAGAGACCTGCTAGAGGCTACTTCAACACTGGACATCTGCTGGAGTCCACTTCTGGTCTCAGTAGCCACTTCTTCTAGTGCTCAGGCTGCCTTGGTCATCTCCACTACATGTTTTCTCTCTGCTTTTCCATCTGTTGCCCCAACCTTTTGATGACCAAAGTGGCTAGCAGCCTACTCATCACAATCTGGGCAAATTTCACCTGTAATCGAGTTCTCAGTCTGATATGTTATTTATCATTTAGGTTAATAGAAAAGCCAGGTATTCATCTCTTGTTTTTAAGCCATGTTCACCTACCAGGGCCACAGTTCCCAGGTGTAACTAATGGTTTACACTTGTTGTGGCTACCCACTACAGAGTGCTGCAGCAGCAGCCGATGCAATATTATTAAATGCACAGCCATCTTCCAAACTTCTTTTTTTCAAATCCCACTAAAAGACTCTTGAGAATAAAAAACTTAATTAATTACACTGAATGTTCAGGCATTGGATCCAAAGTACCAGAACAGAGAATTTAAGGGAGGAAAAATATTTGAGAAGGAATCTTGTCGTGTCCCTGTTTCTGCCAAAAGCCATCCAATGGTTCAGCTTTATTTGTGAATATAAAAAGGGAAGTTTTATCCCCATGATCATTTTTGCAAGGAAAATACAAATAATATTTGTCAACTGTAAACAACTAACTCTAATGGTATGTAAAGACTCAAAATTGATGAAGACATGAACATGAGATAGGAGTTTATCAAGGAATTGCAGGGGATTCTGCCTGGGACAACACATAAGGATAATTAATTTCACAGTATCATTGCCAGCTAGAACAAACTGATGATTTAAAGAAAAAAAAAAAGTGGAAAAAACAAGCTCTTATGTCAAAGTGTCTTAGTGGTATTTCCTTGGCTGTCTTGCTTTCAAGAAAATATTGTCCTCCTTTTGCTTGCACTCAGCTTCAGGACCTTATTTTTTTTTTCCTCATGGCAGCTTTTTTTGGTTGTCTGCCTGTTGGCTGATACTAATGGAGCTGACGGTCAGCAATATTCAGAATGTTAAGAAAAAACAAGAGTTTTTCGGTTCAGCTGGCCATGCCTTCTGCAATCCTTCCCTCTAAAAACCTGCTTTTCATGTAAGCAAAAAAAATGCAATTGAGGTACAGGGGATTGCATTTGATGCTGCCAGTCATTTAGTAGCTGTTCAGGGTGTGTTTTAAAAGATTTAATTGTTATACTAGAATGGGAACTTAACGTATCCGTTAGTTTGACTCCGGTGTGAAAAATACCTGTTTCCCATTGATTTTTCTTTGGAAAGAATGGAGGTTGGATGCCACTACTGCAATGAGAGCTGCTGCACTGCATCTAGAGCAGACCTGGATGTGATGTCTACCCATATGATCCAGGCATCCAAACCAGGAGACGTGGAGTTAAAAGAAAAAAAAAAAAAAAAACCCAGTGAACCTTGCTATTAAAACCAGACTGATTTTTTCATTTCCAGGCCCTATCTAGGGAACAGAGATGTCACAGAACCGCAAAATTGCGAGACGCAATTCTTGTGTGAGTTAAAGTTCAAACCCATTGTTGAAAACAAACAGCTTCTAAATTTAGCATGCTTTATCTACTCTTTTTCAAGCTCCCTCTTCACCACTTTTCACCCATTAGGCTGTGACATCCATCCTACGCTCAGCACAAAGCAGCGAGATATCTGATGGCTTCAGCTAGAGGTGGCCTGACATCGCCAGCGAGTGCCCACCCAGGCAGAGTGCTCTGATCTCGCTCGGCTTTGAAATATTCAATTAAAATAGGTGTGAAGGATTGACACGACTCACTGAAAGTGACTGAATATTTCAAAGAAAAGAACCGGTCGTGCTGGGCTGCAGGGTGTGAGAATCTACATAGGAGGGCAAGAAAAAAAAAAGGATTTTTAGTTTATAAAATATTAAGGAATGTCTTGGCTCAGCTGGGGAAGGAGGATAGGAATCTGCTGCTGCTGGAAGAGAGAGCACACTAGAAGAGTATTTCAAATTTAAACACATCTGTATTATTCATCCTAGCTTGAAAGAGATCAGGCAGACCCTGGGCTTGGAGAAGTTGATTTTTTTGTTTTTGAAAATCCTGGGTTTAAATCATGGCCACTGTGGCTAGGTCGCCAGCGCTGAGCGAGGTGTTGTGAAGTGGGTGCAAAGCTGCTGCAGTTGGCAAAGGTGAATTTGCAGGCACAGAAACCACAACCAGCCTTTGCACTGTTAGTTGAGTAGTGGCTCTCTTCAATGCCGTGTTTCCACTGTGTGTTTGGAGATTTGCTTTATTCACGTTGCCTTTGAAGGCTGGTCTGCTAAGGCAAAAGGAGGAAGACTTCCTCCTTCCATCCCATCAGCCCCTGGCTGATGGTTGCTGTGATGTTCCCCTGACTCCTTCTACGAGGAGCTGAATTGAGATGGCAGCCAGCCTTTAGTTACTCCTGGCACGAAAATCACAGTTTGTAATTCCCTCCATGCCCCCTAAAAAAAGAATTTAAAGACTTTCAACTTTTGCGCATGTGATGACAATTTCCTGAAGTGGCAAGAATAATGAATTTACAATCAACTTTTCCTCACATCCCCAGCAAACGCATATGCAAGTCTTGTTTCCTCCATAATCCTGTCTAGGCTTATATGGAGAACTCGTCTATATTTACAGGATGTTTAAGTTCCCTTTTCTCTACCCACTGCCTTTCAGGCCCCACTTCAAACACCAACCCAAGGATGTGAAATGTTGTTTCCTGATTAATCGCTCACAGCCAGCTTGTATGCATCCTGCTGTATAAATGATTTGCGGGAATTTTTTGAAAATGACATGCACACATAAATCTTGAGATGATTCCTACTCATGCTGGTTTGTGGGAGCTTGTCTTCATGAATTTATAATTTACAGGAAACCAAATGTGCACCCTACTAGAAGTTACTGGAAGAAAATGCTAGTCTTATTTAACTGGAATGAGGAAAGCAGTTTTTCTATCTCCTAAGAACACAGTAGAAAAATTACTGATGCTGCATTTCTCTCTTCCTCGCTCTGTATGAGGAGCACAGCCTGCAGCCGCTGCATAGCTGGAGGTCTGTAATTTCTGGCTTCTCCTCCAAGAAGTGCAGGTCATCTCTACCTTGAGTATCTTTCTGTGGGCTTGCATTTTAGGGGTTCCAGTCTTCTACACTGGGGGATTCAGGCATACTTCTTGGTCCTGTGGTGGGAAGAGTCAATCTCACACCTCCGGGTGTTCCTGTCACTTCTTGAGGTCTTTGTGGCTGCCAGGGCAC
>JAVSBS010026221.1:0-24691 GCA_033124195.1 Coracias cyanogaster | reverse complement strand
CTTGTCTTGAGATGCCCATCGGGTGTGGAGTGGTGGCACAGAGAAGCTCCTGGACAAGGCCCCTCTGTGTGCTTCATCCAGAGGGCAGCCCCAGCCTTACTGTTGCAACCTGAGTGAGATAAGAGATTTCTCTTACCCCATACATGCTCTGGGTCAGGGTCTGTATCATGGAGAAGAGAAGGGAGTCAAGGAGGAGTTCTACCTTCAGGAGGACAGGAGCTCATCTCGTCCCATGCTGTAACAGAGACCTGGCAAGCGGGCAGGAGCTCCTGCTGGGGCGTTGCTTTGTAGCCCTGGCTGTAACTGTCAAAGCTTTGTGCAATTCTTTTGAGGTTTCTCAGTAAATTCCCATTAGTGGGGAAGAGCGTGGTGGTTCATCGCGTTACCGTATGCACCAAGAGCAGTTTGCCAAAGCCACACTGGCTGCAAGCTGCTGGCTCCTTCAAGAGGGCTGTGCCCTGGTCGGGGGAGCCTGCAGTGATGTTTCCATCAACACCTCCAGCTTCAGAAGGCATCTCTTAGGGCTGAGCAGTTCAAGCTTCAATGTGGAGCAAGGGGAGGGATCTGCTGGATGCATCCGCTTAAGAGGACTGTTAAGGCTGCACTGGTGTAGCTTTTTTCTGGCTGTAGTCCACATTAGGCTTAGCCGAGCTTGACTGAGTGGTTTGTGATAGCTCTCCAGTGCTCTCCTTTCTGTTATCCTGGCATGAGGGCCAAAGGTGGCTGAAGAACAGGCTAAGTGGTCAGCTGATAAAATCCTGCAGCCCCTTCAACTCTGGGAACAGGTCACAGGTCAAAAAAGTGTTGAGAGAACAGATGAGGTGCCTGTTCGGAGGGGAGAAAGTCAGACAAGTTCGGGATGTTGTCTCTTTCTATAAGTCTTAGCCCATGATTGTATCCAGATCACAGGCCATCGAGTAACTGCATCTTGCCTTTAAATGAATGCTTTTTGCCTTCAAAAATGCATACTGTGTTACAACTAGAACGCTTTAAGAATGTGTCCCTGCACAGCGCTCATTTTTTTGGCACCTCAGTGGTCTTTAGGACATTGCTGCTGGGTCTGAGCAGTTTGGTGCTTCTATGCAGATCTGCGCCTGGCTTCCTCCCTCTGGTTCATTCATACAGTGGATACGAAGCAGATCTAAAGCTCTTGTTTTCCACAACATTTCACAATATCTGTGTTCTTGACTAGCCAGTGGAATTAGCAGATAAAGGAGTCTCACCCAGCTTTACAATCACAGTATCGTCCACCATTGTGGAGGGCTTTGTTTTGGTATTTGAAGAACAGATGGGGTCTGGCATTCTGTGAAGTGACAGCTGAAGTCATCCCAGACACGTTTCCTTGTGTTTTGGGATAGAAACCAAGCAGCGTGAATTGAACTGCGTGCTCATCTCCTCTCCCTCTGCGTGCACCCTGAAATGTGCAGTGCCAGGATTGTCTCTCGCAGCTCAGCAGTAGGGGAGCAGCTACCACGGGGGTTCAGATCTAGACCTCTGCTACTGTGAAGGAAAGCGGGTCCTGGTCGTCTGAAAACACTGGTAAAACCTGCCATAATGGGACAAGCAATTGTGGCACAGCAACTTCCTTGTCTGATAATTAAGGGTGGGAGTTCACACTCCTCGGCTTGTCTCTGGCAGGGACAGGAGGAGATGAACTTCAGAACATGACCAGCTGTCAAGATGGAATTTATTAGAGGCCACTGTTATTAGCTCTGGTATTTCTGTTGACAAACAGGCATAAGGAAGTCTCTCTCATCACCTCACTCTGTCACAGGAGAGCATTAAGTGTAATTAAGTCTTGGAGAAGATGATCATTAAATACAGCTCTGCCGTATCTCAGAAACTCCTGGTTACTCATCTCCCACGGAGCTGCTCTGTGCTCTGAAAATGCTGCCTTGTTGCCTGAGATGAGTAAGGCTATATTCTGAGCTGATGTAGCTGGCTTAGCTCTACCAAAGCAGGTAGAATATTGTGATCTACATCCATCAATAGTCTGACTTTTAGGTCATTATGAGTCTGCTCCCAAACTAGTGGACTTTGGCTTAGGCCACGTGTCTACAAGAACATGGTTCTATAACACAGTCATTTCCGTAATGGCAGATTCCTTGGGAAGAAACAAGGTGTTCTGTTTTCATTACATCCACTGTTGTGCTTCAGTCGTAACAGCAAACTAGAACAGTTTCTGAAATATTCCAGTAAATCTCATAACGTCTTAAAATGTCTCTCCCTAATTAAACAATATCTAATTCAATCCTTGGGTAGGAACAGAATGAAGCAATTCATCTCTGTCATGGTTTTGAGCCCACTCTGGACAGTGTTTTTTACTGTGTGGATTGAATAAAGACATTCCAAATAAATTATTTCAAATCCTTCAAGCTTAACCCCGGCCTGCCTCTCAAAATACAAAAGATGTCTTTGAATACACTGACAAATGTCAAGCACTTGTTTAAACTGTTTTATTTGCTGTCATGCTGGTTTATTGTGAGAGCTTTTAATGTAATCCTGTGTAACTCTGTCAGAAATTTTTCATATCATCTTACAGGTGATCTAATGTGACTCAGCACATTGAACAATATCAATTCCACCAGGACAATCAGTACATTGATACCAAATAGATTCTGATCAGTGTATTGCTATCGAATCTGAGGAGGTTCCCTAGCATGAAATGAAGCTGGCGGCATGGCTGAAGTTGCACGCAACTCCACCAGAATGTGCTTGTGATGTAACATTCTATGTTGTAATGCTAATTATGTAGCTTGTTTTATAATAGTTGGGAAGGTCCATGAAGAAGAAAATTGTGAGCAGAAGTAGTGGAATCCCATGTAACTACCCTGTCCTAACTTTTCTTCAGAGTCTTTCTCCATCCTACTTGGTCCTGCAAGCAGTGGCTTAAAATGAGTTTAGATTGCTTCTAAACTCTCAGTGCTCCCCAGCTCTTATTGAAGGCAAATGTATGATCTTAACGTGTTTCGTAGTGTACAATTACTGCAGGACAATGTTATTAAATTAAGCAATATGTAATATTTGGAAAGGCTTACTAGATACGTACGACTTCGCAAAGAACTGCCAGGTGCAAAGGTGCGGTCTGGAGAAGTTGCCACCTGCATTCACGTGTGATGTGAGCAGTGAAGGTCATGAGCAGAGTAGGGAAGAAGCACCAAAGTTAAAGTTACTCCATAACTCTATGATCCTTCAGAACTTCAGCTCTCCAGCAGCATTCAGTTGAGCAGTTCTGTTAAATATAGCGCACTACTTTAGCCTTTCGTTTTGGCTGTGACTGTTTGAATTCTCATCCAGCCTCCTCCACTCTGTCTGTATTGGTAGCTTTCCTTCTCCCTTTTCCCCGCTCTTGGCTCTCTGTTCCCTGGCTCCCTCACCAGCCTTCTCCAGACCCACCCTGCCACAGAGCACAAGAAGGGACTCAGTCACCGCAGTGGTCCTGTAAAATGAGACACTTCCTCCCATAAGGGGTCAAGAACTTCACGGGCTGCATCAGGCAGAGCTTTCTCTTTGGATGGCTGAGGAGCAGCTGTTACCCAACCTGTTTCATAGAGCTGGGAAAAAGACCAAAGCATGATAAGGGCTGGGGTTTTGGTTTGGGGGGTTTTTTGGTTGTTCTGGGGTTTGGTTTTTTCCATTCTTCATCTCACAATGCACTTATCTTCTATTTCTTTAAATCTACAGTGGAAAAAGAGGCAGGAGGCTGGGAATAAAAGTTTTAAAAGTGTAACAACAAGCCTTTAAGAAAAGGGCAAGTTTTACCTGCCTTAGCCAAGGCAGCCTGTGAATTGAGATCTGCCAAACCCTTTGTTCATCTCGCTTTCCAGCAATGCCCTTGTCTGCCCTGAGCACAATCCTCAACTCCTCTTTCTTTCGACTATCTCCATATGTTGGAGGAATTCACATTCTCATTTAAAATGCTAGTATTGCTGCCTCCAACTGCTCATATTTTCTTTTCTTCAGACACTTTCAATACTTGGATGGTTTTTTCCTAGCCAGAGCTCAAGAAAAAAAGACAAGCTATATGAAAAGCTGGTTTTTATTTAAAGACAGTATTTTTCTGTACTTTGTGAGTCTGAAGGAAAGTCTGCAAAATAACCTAAATGTTCTGTACAGGCTTGAAAGGTAGCAAAGGGGCAAATCTCTGCTTATTAATATCTTGGGGTTTGATCAGGCTTGTGGTTTTAGGCAGCGTGACACACAGTGTGTGACAGCCGGAGGTTAGTAAAGCTGAGTGCAGGGGCTGTTCTCTACATCTATGAAGAGAAAAATCAAGACCTGACATCCAAACACCCTGGAGTTAGATGTGGATTCACTTTTTTTGTGCAGTCACATCTCACCTTGCTACCTTTGTGATCGGAAGGTACCACACAGATGTCTCGTAGAAAATGTGCATCTAATTAAGGCTTCAACAAAATGATCCCATACGAAGCATCCAGGCCTGATGAATGTGTCCATGCATTCTCGCTGAACGTTGCTGGTGATGGACGATGAGAGTGGACTGACGGCCCTTGTAGGTGAACAACCACCTTTCTGCTATTTAAGAAAAGCAGAAATATGGTGGGTCATGACACTTGTCCTTGCAAAACTGTGGAAAGTGTAAAGATAGTATTATTATTATTTTTATTGCCCTGGCACTTCTCTGTCAGGGAACTGTATGAAAGCGTATTAAGCAGTGTTACCATATACTCCAGCCGTTTCTCTCCAAAGAGAGCTCACTGGTGGTATTGGCTTTGTAGATTCTAACCTGGATTTTCCAGAGGTTCCATAACATCATCCTGAAGCCTTACGTGTCTTTGTCCTGTTTGTGATGGGTCAGAAATTGAGATCTCTAGGTAAAGTCCATTCGGTGCACCTAAGTTGAGGAAAAAAAGGAAAGATCTGGATTTACTATCCCGGCTGAGAGACCCGAGTCACCACTGCTCTGCCTGAGCAGTGGCCAGTAGTCCCAAGACTCCAACCTCTCGTAGCTGAAATAGTTTTCTCCCAGGTCATTCAGGTGAAGAGGGGACACACTAAATATTTTACCTTCGTGTGCTCCAGCGGTTTCTTGCAGAATGGCAAAAGCACGATGCTCTAGACCTGCACAGGTCCCTTCACGCCGCCAGGATCTTCACTCTAGAAGTGAAGGTCAGTGGCAATTCACTGTGGAAGGGTTGAGAAGGGAAGCTTGTTTTATTCTGGTTTATATGGTTTATGCTGTTCTTGGACCTATAATATTGAGCACTTTCCACCAAAAGTGGAGGCCCCATCCCTGGAGACATTCAAGGTCAGGCTTGATGGGGCTCTGAGCAACCTGACCTAGGTGAAGATGCCCCTGCTTGTTGTAGGGGGGTTGGACTAGATGGCCTTGAGAGGTCCCTTCCAACCCAGTACATTCTATGTTTCTAACATACTAGGCGATCCAGTGGTTGGTGTTGAAGCAGTATTTGAAGCAATATTTTTGCCTGAAAGCAGAAGCTGTGTATTTCTTTTTTATAACAAATTTGTGTAGTTCCTAGAAAATGGAGCCCAGATCCTTAGATGCACTAAGTCAGTGACTGACGTGATTAGTTTCTTTTAAATTATGAGTACTCACATGGTGGTTTGATGTGCTAGGTCGGTCCTATGTTTATTAATAGCTTTCATTTTATATTTGCTTCCTTATCTTTTTAATAAAGTGAGCATATTACTGAATAAATGTGGTGCAGTTTTACTGATACCACCAAAAATGGATGTGATGACTGAATCATGGCCACAATTAAAATAGAACAGATAAGTCCAGAGTCTCAACTGAGCAAATGATGAGATTAATATGGCAGATAACTTGTCAGGGGTTATGCAAAAAGTATTTGCTTTTTGGTGCTTTGGCACAAGGGAGAGCTGAAGGAGACTATTTCATTCCAATCCAGGGCTCAAGCCTGCTCTAGGCAGCATGGTGTGGTGACCTAGCCCACAAAGATACACCAGTCCCTTCTGCTCTTCGACCCTTGCCAAGTGAGCCTGCCCAAAGCAGGTGGTGATCCATCGTGGTTCATTTGATTTGCCCTCAGCAGCTCTGTGTGAACGCACTCTCACTGTTGGGGCAAGTTTCTACTTGACTGTTGTTTTTTGCTACGTCCCCTTTCCGCAGGGTAACGCAGAATCTGCCAGCACAAAGATGCGATTTAAATTCTGCACGTTAGCAATTTTAAAATCACGTCCCTAGAAAACGTCTAGAAAAAGAGACTAGGTAAGAATTAGCCAATGTTAAAAGTTCCCTAAAATCCACGTGTTCGCATTCTCTACTGAAGCTTTAGCATCTTATCATCGTGATAAAAATAAAATGCCTTTGATTTTTTTTCTGGTGGGTTTTTTTTTTTTATTTCTTTAATGTCCTGTGCTTCCTGGGATCTACCTGTTTCATACAGTCATTTCCCACCAAAGTGGCTTTGGAATCTTTAGCATCCTAGGTAATCTGGGTGGGAAGGTGGAGACCCACTCCCTTTGCAGTGGACTCCAGGTTATGGTGGAAGATCCCATAGCTAAACAAGTACAGCTGCTGCCTAATTTTTCCTGGAATTGGCTCGCATGTAGCCAGGTGTTCTTGCAGAAACGCAGAATACGAGGAGGTGATGGGTCCGTGCCAGGAAGAAGGGCGTTAATGCCACCACTTAGGTTAATG
Source organism: Coracias cyanogaster (assembly GCA_033124195.1). Lineage (NCBI taxonomy): Eukaryota > Metazoa > Chordata > Aves > Coraciiformes > Coraciidae > Coracias > Coracias cyanogaster. Next base: position 18,048 of record JAVSBS010026221.1, on the reverse strand, counting down.
GACATTAGTTCTGCTGACTCTGGGTCTAATGATCTCATCTGCACAGTCACTGCCTTTTCCTTACAGTTGTTATTCCTCAGTCTGAATTAGGAAACTAATAGTTGTAAGATTATAACTTGCTCTAATGACTTTTAACCTAGCATCAGAAGCTGCTTTTGCATGTCTCAGAATAGATTGGTCTTCTAACTAAACAATTAAAATTTTCCCAGCTCAGCTGGAAGCTGAGCCTGTGTCCCTCATGTGTAGTCTAAACTCTTCGTAATTAGCTCTTTAATTTATCTGAGAATTTGAAATGGCAGCCTAAGGTTCGCCAAAGACAAGACGAATCCTGTAACCTTTACAGGAGTGGTGGTAGTTCAGTGGTTGTGTGATCTCTGGTGGGTCACAGTGGCGATCGAGGAGGCGGGATGGACAGGTAGGTGGGCTGCAAGGACAGCAGGTCACCAGCCCGTCCTTCATTTGTGGAAGCTGAGCCTAGGAAAGGGGCAAATCCATCCCTAAAGCCATGAAAACCTCCTGGAAATACTTTCCTGCTTAACACCTTTCATCAAGAGCAGCTGATTGTCAGTGCCCTGGGAAAAGGGTTGATGAGCTTGTGTTGTTCTTGCCCGTTGTTATTTTAATATTTGTCCCTCTCCTTAGCAGAGGGAGATTGTGGAGCGGTACGTATGTTGGCTTCTGTATTCAGCTTCTTACTGCAATTAAGTGTTTAAAATGTCTCCTCATCCCCTGGTACTCTAAATATTTAGATAGCTTGTTGTATGATTATATTTCTGCGTGCCTCTTGTGGCACAGGCTGATGAGGATTTGGGAAAAAAAAAACCTATAATGCCAAGAAATTGGGGAAATCTGAAGAGGTCCATGGGATTTTGCACATTTCTAGGCATATTTGTTTGTGCTGCGTGTAGCATGCTATGCCATTTACTGTACAGCTAGAACATTTCACAATTTTCTCTTCCTGCAACAGTTACCCCACTAATAGTCATTTTTTATTATTTAGGCGGCAGTAACCCAGGTGCGCTGTCCGCATTCCAGCTTAGATAAAATCTGGAAAGGATGTAGACACAGAAACACAGAATTGGGGCTGGGGAGAGGGTAGAATCGAATGATCACAGTAAAGGCTGGGACAAGTCTCATCATTTTAGATGGTTTTCTGAGCTGAATACATTTATTTTCCTTTTTCCCATCATATAAAATCAACTCAGATAAATATACTGCCAGTGGATATTATGCCAATTCATGCAGATTTATTAAATGGACCCTAACTAATGCAAGCAAATATACCTGATAAAATGTTAGTGTAAAAAATGACAGATTTTTTTTTTTTTAACCATTCACTATTGTAGGGCCAAGACCCAAGCCACCCCTTCTATTTCACAGTAGGTCAGGAAAGGTAAATAGCATCCTTATTTTTCTCTAAAAATGTCCTTTATTAGCAAACATTGATACTGTATGTCTTATATGTTTGTAAAGACTCCATCCCAATGGCCCACAATTTGCTGTTTCAAGATGTTGGTCTTTCTTTTGTCCCCACTCTTCAGGGTAAATCCAGAGTCATTAGACCGAAGTCAGGGGTTAGACCAAGCCAGTCTCAGTGACAGATGAACCAAACCACGTAGCTAACTCAAAGTTTATGCATTGCTGGAGCTGGGTATAGATTTTTTTCTGATCTCGCTGCACACAGATGAATTTCATTTCCAACAGTCATCTGCCGGGAAAATAGAGATGCCGTATTTAGCGCAATCTAACTCAAAGTGCAGTCAAGTGTTAGAGACATTCCTGTTGATAGCTGTGGGTTTTAGGTTGGACCCATACAGCTTTGGACAAAATTCACATTATATTGATTAATCAAGCTCTCAAAAGCAGGAGCGTTGTAACACCTTCCAAGTCGCATGACAGCTGCTTGCAGAGGTGGCCTTCCAGCATACGGGAGAAGCAGTATCTGCCCAGCAATCCCTTCAAACAAACCTGGATCCCAAAGCCAAAAATGGCTTCCAGTGAGGACCCTCTGACCAAGGAGAAGGTGGCTGACTAACAGCTGGTTTCCAGCTGACTCAGAGAAAACAGCTGCTCCCAGAGCAGTCGCGTAGCACTCAGCATAACCGCGGCCAGGTTTTTTAAAGTGCCTTTTAGCTATAAAGCCAGAACTTAGCAACGCAGCATCTGTACTTTGCAGGCATAGGTTTATGTGTAGGGAAATGCAGCCAGCATGAAAAAAAACCCCCTCAAACACAAAACCCAGCAACAACAACAACAAGAAATCAAACTCTGCTTGCACAGTAAATGCAAAAGAAATGAGTTGATGTTCCAAGACGGGGGAAGAAGAGAATGTCACTTCTCCATTTTTTGGTGACCATATATACAACAGCTGTTGTAGCTCCATAACTTTGCGAAAGATGTGGCTACCTTTCAGCGAGCAGCTTAACACCAGATGTCCTCAGGGAATGAGCAATTCCGAGGTGTAATTGGAACCCAACTTTGTGAGCAGATGAATGGTAATTCAGTGGTCCATCTAGAGCTGGCATGCGTACCTTGTCTTGCTACCCAGAATTTTTTGCTGGTTTGGGTTTTGGCAGTGTGATAGACACTGTTACGCAGGTATAACACCAGGAACGTTCTGCTCTTCTGAGATCCACCTAGCTATTTGCAAGCTGTGTAATCTGTTGATCTGCTTACCTATGAAAAATTGTGGATAGTTAAATCACCAAGTATGCGTTTGAAGCAGAAGACAAGTGATCTGGCAGTATGGGAGCGCCTTTGTTACTTTTCAGCATCCTCTACACAACAGTAAGATGATCTATGACTAGATATAAAGGGATCTGTGGGGAGCCACTTAGTTTCTGGACTGCCTACTGTATCCAAAATGGATAATTCTTTCATTTCATCTAGACAGAAGTCACCTTACTTGAGCATTTGACATTTCAGATTTTTTTGTTCTTGTTCAGAAGGGGAGATGGTTCGAGAATAGCAAAAAGTGAAGAGAAAAAGCTGATCCTAAGTAGGGCAGAATTTCCACCAATTAAAAGATGTTGAGCTATAAAAAAAAATTAATGAAGTAGACAAGGGAAAGAAATGCACTATACTTTGGACTATATATATTTGTAGTTCCTGTGCCTGATCAGAAAAGCTGCCTCTGTTCTGCTACTGCATCCTGTCCCTGAAAACATAGTACGTGAAAAGTGAGTGTAGCTATGAAAGGACACCAGGGCTTAGGAAGATCTGGGCTTGCCTACAAGTAATGACTTTTCTCAGGCTGTTGGGGATTAATGGATTAGATGCCATGCCTGATTTCTATGGCTCTTAATAGGTGATTGCCACATATATATATTTTTTTTCCTAATTGCGATGCTTTTGTTTGGAAACCTGTTCAAATACATAGATTTGGGGAGCTCATTTTATAATAAGTCTCAAGAGAAAAGTTGCAGTTACAAGATATGAAAAAGTGGGGAAAAAAGGAGGCCTGTGTGATAACTTCCCGATTTTCTCCAGGCTTAAACATCTTGTCTTTGAGATGCCCTCTTTGTGTCCCTACACCGTGTGGTACCTTAGCATCTGTAACGTGGTTTCTTTCTCCAGGCCAATGGTGTCATCCTCATTTTATGGATGGAGATGTGTATGATGATGCTAAGATCACCCAGATCCACCAGATCTGTGGCGGAGAACTAATGTCTCTCCAAATCATAGGACAGCAGCCTAAGTTTGGACCGGCCTTCCAACATACCAGGCATTCATGAAGAATGCAAGGTGTATGCAGCAGCAGGTGGCAGCTGGAAGAGATTCGCCAAAGCGGATCTCCTCTGACTTGCAGATGCCTCAGGGCGCTCATGGGGAAGAGCAGAGTTTGCATGGCTGGAGGAGGTTACACCTTTACCATTCCGATGCTGCTGATTGTATGTCTTGGACTCAGAAGATGGCAAATACAGCTCAGCTTTTGTGGCCTTACTGTGTACAAGAACCTCTGAGAGCATCAATACTAGATTTGTGTCTAGTGGTGTCTAATTTGTGTCTAATGACCTTTGACAAAGGTCAGAGTTTCACATGGATTTTACCTGTAGTTGGGCTCATTCAGGGATCTCTTCTTGAGGTCCTTCGGTATCTATTAAAAATGAGCTTAGTTCAGAGCATGTCTAGGGTCTCTGCCCTTTTCCTATTTGTCTACTTCAATGAGATTTGTAGGAATTTAATTACTTTTGAGAAATCTGTGATTCTCTGGCTTCCTTGAAAGCAGCCGGTGCAATAAATAATGGATGAGGGAGGAAAGAGTTGCACGCTCATAGTCAATGGGATCGCATAAGCCCTGTTTCCAGTGGAAACCAGGCTGAGACCTGACCTCCTCGCTGTCCCGGGAAGCTGTTTGACATTTCTGATTTCAGCAGCGGGGATGTGGCAGTAGTTGTCTGTGCTAAAACTGAGCAATAACTGCAAATGATTCATGCCTCTACAAAGAAAGAACTTAATACCTGTCGTTCCTTTGAAGTCCTGTACGGAGGTTTTTTTTCCCCTAAAGTTTTCACGGTGTGCTCTTACGAAATTATTGAGCCCAAATGGGCACGTAGACTCAAAGCAGTCTAAGGCTGCAGATACGTAGGTGTTATAATGAGGTGAAGTAATTTCTCATGACAAATTAGCTTTCTTGTGGTTATTCCTCCCGTTAGACACAAGCCAACGGTGATTTCATTGATAGCTTGTCGTGTCCTAGTGCTAGCAGAATTCCCAGTTTGAGTGGCTTGCCTTTTCTAGCAGTAGAGAGCTGATCTCATTATCATTCACCGAGCCAAGCAACTTCTGCTGGTTTGAACTGCTCAAATTGATGGGACAATGATTGTCATCATTTTGAGTGCTCTTGTGATTACTTCCTGAGGGTATTACCTGGGAAGACTCTCTTAACATCAAACACCAGTTACTGTTTTGCCCGCTGTTGCATGATAAATAACAATAAAGAAAGGTCTGTAATCTTGCTAATCTACTCTTTGCCAAGCTGAGCATTTTATAAATCGGGCAAGGGGGAGACAAACCACTCCTTCCCATTTCTCAGCACAGATCAAGTGACAGAGGGCGAAGTGATTTCCTCTGTATTCTTAAGGTTTCCTTACTTTTTATAAAATACAGCATAGCCTGTTAAGAGGAACGATAAATTATTAAACCTAAATTACAGTTCTCTAAATCAAGGCGCTATATTTTTTTGGTGGCGGTATTTTTTTTCTCGTCTTTCTTCACTTGCTTAGTAATTAACAAAATTCTGTAATGTGCGATGGGTCTCTTAAGTATTACAAAAAGAGCGAGGATGTGGTAATTGCAATCGAAAACCCCAAGCTAGCTATTTACTTAATGCTGATGTATCTTCGTGCTTTGTCACTAGCTACAGCAGCGCTGTAATTTCGCTTTCATTTTGCGCATTTTCCAGAAATCTTCCTTCTAAGCTGTTTGATGGTCTTTAGCAAAATGTGGCGTTTACCGAATGCAACAGAGCGTCTGCCTCTGGAGCATCGTCTCTCACAGGTAGGGGTTGTTGAGATAAGTAGGCTTGGCTCTGTTGCGCTCGGTCACTGTTGGTGTGGGCTGGGAACCCAGGCAGACCTCACCACCAGCCCTCAGCCTTCATGCCACGCTTGCTGCCGAACCGCCTGGCACAGGGGGGGGACAGGACACCGGCCCGACTATTCCCCTGGTGTGAAGTCAGAAAGTAGGTTTGAACCCAGATTTGGGAAGCCTTCCTGAGTTTAGGTCCAGCCACATCTTCCCAGCTCTGTAGGTAGGTCAGCTGTAGCCAGCAGAGGTGACTTGGGTCATCAGCGGTAGTGGGCACCTCAGATCTGCTCTGTGCAGCTTTTTTAATGAGGCAGGGAGACGTCGGCTTTTAAATCTGCTGCTTTCCAGCACAGAACAGATTTCTGGAATAAAATGCTTGTATGCTGTCTCTAGGTACTACATAGAAACGTAGTGGTGCAGACATACTGGTGCCTTTAAGAAAGTGTTTTCTCTGTATTTCAAGGTGCCAAATTGGTTAAAAGTGCTCGTGAAGGTCAGACAAGGAAAGAGTTCATTTTGGCTCAGCGAAATGACCCGAGTGTGCTTCTAACAATAGCAAAGATGATCTGACCAGGCAATCCAGACCTCATTCCTCACATCTTTTGGGCCATTTTACATTCTTTGATACGTGCAAAAGTTGTAGGTATATGTAGAACACGTGACTATGATTGGCAAGAGGGTTTGGGCTGGATCTTCCTCATTACTATTAGGAAACAATATACTGTTATGGCAATGCAAACTCTTCACAGTGGTTAAGCCTAAGAAAAAAGAAATAAGTATTTTATTACAGCTAGATAGTCTTTACTTGAAGTAAGTATTATTGACACAAGGGCCGCTTTTTTCTCTGGAAAAAAAAAAGAAAAGGGAATAGGTCTAAGTAAAACTTGATGCTTGAGGTGTGGAAAATCCCCAGCACTGCCAGAAGGTCTGTTGTACAACACCTTGTACGAGGGTCAGCTCTCCCTGCATAGCATCAGTGTCCATTACTGCAACACCACAGGAGAAAAGCCTCCATCTGGGTGCAGGAGCTCTTGAGGATTCACGTTATGACACGTCATTTAACGAGCAGTGTAAGAGCAGTGCTGCAGCTACCAGCGGCTCTGCCTTTCACGCTCCTGAAAGCCTTGAATCCGTGATGATTGTGCTTCTGTTGCGGGAGCCACTGGCACTAACCTCAACTGTGAACACATATGATGCTAAAGGATTTTGTATGCAATACTCATCTCCAATCCAGATTGTTTTAGCTTTCTCTTTGGATGGAGCTCAGAAGGTGCTAATCACCTTTCTGTCTCCCAAGCAGGGTTGGTGCCAGCACACAGCGTTAACAGGCCCCTTACGTTTGATTGTGCACAGTTGGAAAGCGTCATGCCTCGGTATCAAAGAACATTTCAGGCAGTAAGCTATTAAGGCAGCCATCATTTAAATTAAAAAAGATTGTAGAATCATAGAATCGTTTAGGTTGGAAGAGCCCTCTAGGATCATCAAGTCCAACCTTCATCCCAACATCTCCCTGACCACTAGACCATGTCCCAAAGCGCCACGTCTACTCGATGCTTTGCCTGAAGTGCGGGTAATGGGCGCTGTTCTCAAAACAAAGGCTGCAACTTCTTGAAGCCACCCTGCAACTGAGACGGGGTCCAGACAGCTGTACAAGGAGCTTTTCCTGCTGTTTGCATTTCCCTCGTGTCACGTTGGTGTGGGGTGTCACCGGGATGCGCTGACTTGAGAGGGTCAGCAGGCTGACGATGCCGGGGAGTTCAAACCACTCGGATCCCTAAACACTGCTTGGACAGTGTTGTTCAGGTAGTCTTGTGTGCAGAATTTCTGCCTTCTGGTCACTCGGTACTTTTTTTTCCTTGTGGTCCTGTATCTGTTCAGAGCTGGATTCAGGAAGTACCAAGATAAATGAAAAGGTTTTACTTGACTGCTAAGTAGGCTTTTCTAAATCTCCTATGCTGTACAGTTTGCATTAGTTTTAGATTAAGTTTATTTTTTAGATTATCCACACTGGTTCAGCAATCCCTTCTAAAGCCCAAACGATGCAATAAATAATAGCTGAGGAAATCGGGAACCAGACTCCACGTGGAAGAATCTTCTTTTTAAGGCACACCAGATGTTCAGAATGGGAGATTGAATCAGGGCACGGATCCATAAAATGAGAAGTATAACAAGTGAAACTCTGCGTTTCCTTTTTATCAAATTGCTGTTCAAAAATTCCCATCATCCCTCACCACTACCAGAACAGCTCCGTAAGGGAAGCCATGAATTCATTAGATAGCCCATATTTGCAGAAGAACCACCTTGTCTTCTGTGCTTCAAGGTGAGCTTTTCTTTAATAGTTTCTAGTGCTGTAATAAAAAGAAATGAGACAAGATTCTCCAAAGTTCATAGGGAGATAATAGTATGTAAATCAAGGAGTAACTATATTAGTCATGAAAGCTGATGGGGGGGAAAAAAAATCCTGGCTAACTACACTAACTACTCACGCAGGTTGATTTCAGCGGGATCAGAATGTCATCTAACTTTCTACCAATGCTAATACCAGTCTCTGCCTTCTTACATGGGAGGAATTTTGGGGGTAAAAAATTAATCAAAGAGAAATTATGACCTTGTGGAAGAATGGATGCTTTTTTACATGGCTGCCAAAGCTCATTGTCCCCCTATTAATAGGTTAAAGGCTGCAGTTCCAGTTCAGGGATGTCATTTACATTGACATAGCTTAAGTTCAACAGTTCTTTCTTAAACCTGAGAGCAGAGGAAGGATTTTGCCATAATAGACTACTACATTATTATATTATTCTACTATATTATATAATACTGTCATATTCTGCGTATTCCCGCTATTGCTTGATGGGGATAAAATACCACAAGCCTGCATCTCTCCTTCCTATTATAATGGGAAGCAGCAGCTCTACACCTTCCCTTCTCTAGCTGCCTTCATCAGGCAATATGGAGAGAAAGAGGTATCATTAGCCTAATAATGAGCGTGTGAGCTTTTAGCAATTACGTTTTCTCCCTACTTTGCTCCTGGAAAGTGCCAGGTACCTATAGGGTAGGAGATTAGGAAAGTAAGTTACATTTTCTCACTAGCCTAATGAGTACAGGTACATACAGAGAAAGGGTTCCCTTGGCTAATTATTTAGTCAGCAATCACTCCAGTTGTCCCTGCCATGAAACCAAGAGACAGAAGGAGTATAATAAATAGAGACGGGGGTTGCTGACCAGGAAAATATATCACAGTTGGGTGGTGTGGGCCTCAGGACATGCTATATGGAAAACCTGCATCTTAAGCATAGGCAGAAACAAATTTAATTAAAATTGGAATAAATTTTCAAGCACAATTTCCAGTTCATACGCAACATGGCCAGCTGTCTGAATAAACTTATGTTGTACAAATCCTCTCCCTTGCTTTAGGAGTGATTAAATACCTAGAAGAATTTGATTGCTTTTGCTTTTGTTATCTATCTTTGCTCAGTTCACAAAATTTAGGCTTGGGATATAAATCACCGCCCAGATTGAGAATGAGATCTCTCTCTCCTCTCTTCTCCTTTTAAAAGAAAGCAAAAATGGCAATTAAATATTATCTCCTGTACTCATACAGTACTAAAAATTCATTTCAGTCCTCTGTAGAGCTGCTAACTGTGAGCTTCCCTCCTGGACCCCTCCCCTTAGGGGCATTAGTTCATATGCTTGAGAAAATCAACCCTAAATAGACATAACTCAACTGTTTAGTTAAGAAAATCTAACTTATTAACCACATAACCCTGCTGGGACTGGCACTACCTCTTCTTGCACAGAAACAGAAGTATTCTGCACAGGCAGGAGTATTCTCTCAGCTTCTTCCATCCTGCTTAAGCAGCCTTTAAATCTCACATGAAGAACTAAAGGGGAATTTCAAGTGTAAGTTTAAAAAAGCATACTTTACTGAAAGGGGGTGTTGCATTTTTGCCTTGAATTATTAAAAATACCTAAGTTAAGAGCTTTGATATTTTAGTGCTGGTCTGGAGAGGAGACGCACCAGTTTCATGCAATGCCTCTTCTCTGACCTTCCCAAAACACAGCTTGAGTGGTTATTTTCTTCCCAGCATGCAGCAAAAGCAGCTATTACTCAATAACCAAGAAGTTGTCTCAGTCCTATGAAAGCCATAGGCCTCATATCTTGAGAGCCATCTACTGGCACCTTATCTATTATCCACATATTATATATCCACGTACCCTTCTCAGTCACAGAGATTTTACGTCTTCCTGCTACGATATAAATAAGGACTATTTAAAGCAGGCTAAGCTCATAAATCATCCGCAGGGGATCTCTCAGAGACCTTATCCCACCGGTGTCCTCCGCAGGCATACAGCGAGGCAGCGGCTGATGGAGGATATGGGACTGCAAAGAACTTCTCATCACGGTCGTGTGCTTCTCATTTTCAGACTAGATAGGAGTGGTATTTAGGGCTGCGTTGAATTCCTCATTCTTTAAATGGAAGCTATTAAACTGTCCATTTAAAGAGGGGGGGCTCTGTATTGTTACAGAGCTTTACTTGATGTAATTCACGTCTTGTCTTTTTTTAAGTTGTCATTTATACGTATGATTTGACATCAGTGTTTTAGCTAGTGAAGCATCTTCATTTGCATTCTTCGCTGTTTTTGAGTCGGTATGCCTTCAGATAATTTCTAAATAATAGTTACTTTTGCCTGATTGATCATAAAAAATGTTCCTATGACAAGCAAGCAATGACATTTTGAATAGCAAATTAAGTACATAATGGGGAGTGAAATGTTTTCAGGTTTCAACAGTGCTTCTGTGTATTGGTGTTTTGTTTCACTTACGGTAAAGTTAAACATATGCATGATAGCTTGCCAATCGGATGGGAGGTTAGTGTGGCTTGATAAAAGACTCTACCTGGCTATATGTTAAATGGGAAACAGTATTGGGCTTTGGTAGAACATCATCTCTGTGCTAGCTGCTGGTAGTCTGTTGAGCACAATGTCAGTATTGACAAAACATCCCTTTAAGATCCTTAGATAGAAAATGCCAAATTATCTGTTTTTCCTAACTATAGCTCTTCTGGGCCTCTCCGTTCTCAGGTATGGAATCTGATTTCATAATGCCTAAATCTTGATTTGATTTTAATTTTTTTTTATGCACATGTGACAAATTTCTAAGGATACTGATTTCTGATCCTTGTGAGAATCCTTCTTTGGCAAGTCCTTCAAGAGTCTTTTTCTGTTATACTTCATTGTCATTGAGGTCCCATATGCCAAGAACAATCAGAAGCACTCCCACGACCCTTTATTCTCGGATCAGGTGAAAGCTGCCCATCAGCCTTTCACTGCTTGGTGCACAGGACCACACCACCACTCTGGCATAGTCCCTTTGCCATGACCCCGTGACAGAGTAGCTGAACTGAAGTCCACGTTCAGGCATATCTTGGTATTCTCCTGGGTCATACAAGTGCTGTTTGTTCCCCACAGGCTCACATGTGGCAGGTAACGGTGCCTTTGGTGCACGCTCTGGTACCCACACCACATCCTCAGGTGCTGTGGCAGGGACGCTCATTCTGGCAGTGCGCATAATGGTCAGATGCGGTTGATGCTTCTCGTAAGCAGGGACACTGATGCTAGATCTCCATCCATATGCAAAAGGAAAGCATGGGCAGGCTGTTATCTGTTAGAATGATTTAGCAATATATCAGGAGACATGGAGCAGGGCTTGCAGATCTGGGCTGGCACAAGGTGCTGAATACGAAATGACTGTTTATTGTTTCATAATGCATGAAGTAGGAGTATCAAATGATGTGAGCCGGTGCCAAGTCTTAAGAAAGTTATCTTCTCACACAGTACATGAAGCTCATGACCACAGGTCCTACTGGCTGCCATATGTTTGTGTGGTTCATGGGAAATTCATGGAAAGAAAATCTACCAGGAGCTGTTAACCAGAGAGACACTAACTCTTGTCCCTGAGCAGTCCCCGTCTCCAGCTCTGATCTCCTACTCTGAGATATGCATCAGAGGACCCATATGAGGTACTTCAGCACAGCATGTGGTGTCTTCTGCGGGCCTTCAGCCATGCTGCCTGTCTTGCAGGAAACCGCACTTCTCTTTCACTGCATCTGTGAAACAACCAAGCAGTCCTACCTACCTGTCATAGAATCATAGAATGGTTTGGGTTGGAAGGGACCTCAAAGGTCATCTAGTTCCAACCCTCTTGCCATGGCAGGGACGAGGACTGTCCTCAAGCGTCTACTGAAAAGAAGCAGAAATGGCTCATGCATCTCTATGTACTACATCTGTCTGTGGTTGGACCCTCTGACCTCCACAGGTAGACATGGTTCAGGTTGTTTCTGTTGACAGCATTGCCATGTGGAGACACAAATGAGTAAGTCAGACTGCTTGGGATTTGTTCAAACTATTAATTTCCCTTGGTGGTTTGCAGGAGTCATATCTAGAGAGGGTACCCTGCGGTCAGCTGGGGCAAGCTGAATCTAACTTCTGCAAGATCAGAAGGTGAACTCGTAGGTGGTGAACTTGTAGGCGGTGAACTTGTAGGAGGTAACTTAAAAGTTGACTGAGAAATGTCGTTTGAAAATGCTGGTTTACATCTCAAGGTTGTTTTTTCTTTTTCATTGAAACACCTTTATTGCCTGCTAGGGAAAAAAGCAACCACTGCAGCTCCAATGAGGTGAAGTAGCTAGAAAGAGTAGCTAGAAGCACCAATGGTATGCTAATGCTGCGCTTACTCTTTCACACTATAACATTTCCATGCTCTCTGTCTTAAAAATAAAAAAGAGCCCAAAGATAGAGGAGGAAAATAATGGGAAATAAGAGATCAATGTTACACAGCGTCAGACAGAGGAAATAGTTCACATGACCAAGAAACCTATGCCACACAGAAAATGTATCAGTGAATAGCTGCCGTGGGTTTCCTCCTTGCAGCCCTCAGCTCTGCATCTCCATTCAGTGCCGTGCTGGGAAGAGAGCTGCAAAAATAAAGCTCAAGTATCTCCACAACAGTAAAGGTCCCCACCACCACCTCTTCTTTCTGTACGTGACTCTTTGAAGAGCTGTCAAGCCGCTTAATCCATTGTAGTGCTGTCTGTACCAGGAGATGGAGGGGATTTCTACTGCTGGTAGCAGAATGTCCAGTGCCACAAAGGTGCTTGTAGTAGCAAAGCTCTTTGTAAATCAGTCATGAAATGAGACTGTTAAGTTGGCTGACCCTGGTAGTAAACCAGAGTTATGAATTCCTCCTTCTCCCTTGAAGACGTTTTGTTGCTCTTCAGGAATAAACACTGCTGAATAACCATGATTTTATATAAATAATACACTCCCTCCTCCAAGCTGCACAGAACGTTAAAACTCCAGGATGGACTATAAACGGATGCATAAATCTTTAGGATCCATGCATTTCAATCCATCTATTTAAAACTGAAGGTAAAAGGATCAGAGTATTTATTCGCATTTTCCATGCCCTTTGTGCAGTTTTTTCTGACATCAATTTTGTGTGTGGAGCAGCACAAAATAACGTTCCAGTATATAGTGCGATACTTTGTTCTGTTTCTTGTCATGTGCCGGCACATTCAGTTGGAAGTAAAGCGCAACACAAGACAGCTTTTTTGGCACAACGGGTCACCAAAGTAGCGGAATGTTTCACTCAAAGCTGCGAGACACATTTGCTGAAGCACAAGTCGTCTTTCAGGAAAAGCTGAGACCTTTCTTCATCTTTATACATGAGGAGTCTTGCTCTGAAGCAGTTAATTACAATGAAAAATATGGCACGCTTTGCTCCTAACTGGCCATGAATTGTACTTGGATTCCGCACTAGTTCAAGTGAAGAGGAAGAGCCATATTTCTTTCACAAGTAAGGTGAAAAAAAGAAAAGTCTTGACAGTATGTAGATGAATGTAATCTATTTGTTGTTTATAGACCCAAAGGATTCCTCCGAGCATTAAAAATCCATGTGATATCCAAGAGTGGTATGCTTTGCATCAAGATATGTGATTTAGCTGAAAGCTGTATAAAATCTGCAAAACCGCGTGTAGGCAAAGAGCACCCTGCTGCCTGTGCGTTCGAGTGAAGCCATGTGTACTCCTCCTGCACGCATGAAAAATAGATGATCATAAAATCTGCTTGAGATCTGCAGACTTCTGACAGGAACATGCGTGTGGGCTAAGTCTGCCAATTTTTGGTCAAGCCAGGCCTGAAAATATGCAGAGCTGAGATAAGCATCGTTCTTCCGTGGGTGGGGAGAAGCTCCAGCAAGTCCACACAGGTCGCGTGTCCTTTGCTGGTCTTCTGTTGGAGCGGGAGGCTTGCTCAAATGTCCCTTGTACATTGGGTGGGATTTGTTCTCAGCAGCGGCGGAACGTTCTCCCCATACTTTTAGTGCTGACTCAAGGAATGCTAAATATTGCTGGACTGTAAGGAGCCCTTTTTCATCGGCATTCTTGACCGAGGTCACCTTCTAGCGCCTTTAGAGACATCAGACAGGCCATAAAGTGCTTTAAATATAAGGATCCACCAAGTTAGCTCTATATGCTTTGGGGAGAGAGAAAGGGAACGGGTGTTGTGTACCCGTAGCTGAGGAGGTTTAGCTACACTCGTCTGTGCCATTTGGCTTCTCCCAAGTTCTGGGAAACTTCTTGAAAACTGCAGGCTTCCAAGAGCAGCACAGCCAAGATGTAACACAAGTGTGAATAAGTGAGGTTGCATAATCCGTCGCTGGTACACCGTCTCCGAGCCAAGCACAGCGACAGAAGGCATTGCTCGCAGGCATGGCTACGTGGGACTGGGATCAGGTGCAGTCTGGCCCCAGGTCTCAGCTGCCGGCTACTGCTGCCCAGTCCTAGCGAAAGGAGTGCGGTGCACAGCCAGGCCTGACCCTGACCTTGCTTTGAGATCTTCAGAGCATCTGAAATGTCTCAACAAGCTGCTTGTCATCCGGGAGCTGATCCCCTCCAAGCACTGGTCCATATGGCATGACCACGTGTATCGGTTAAAATTGTATCGGTATCAGCTGCCCTTGAGGCCTCTCCTCTGCCTCATCCTTGTAGTATAAGCATCTCAAAACTCAGAAAAGCTCCACAAGTAACAGATTTAACGCTTGAGATGTAGTCTCCCCTCATCACAAGCTAGAAGGGCCCTCCCAGGAAGGATTCAGATCGCTTTTATCCACACATAACCGCAAGGAACCGTTTCGTACCGTACTGTTGGTCTTGGGCTCTTAGTTTGGACGTGGAGAATGGGGACCCAGGGCACACTATTGTGACCTCAGTATCTCTCCGAGAAGGTGCTGGTCGCGGCTGGGCATCGCATTGGGGTTAACGCTGCCTGTGTGGTAGTGAACCCGCCACGTTGTTTATGATAGTAGATTTTGCGTAGCGGTGAGATGGGACGGGAACATCAGGGAGTACAAGGACGCGGGTGTCAACTAGCCGAAGTGTTGAAGTATGGCTGGGAATAACGCGTCTCCGAGAGAATGTGTGTGCAGTGTTGCGTTAATACGGCAGAAGAAAGTATGCTTTGGAGCTGGGAACTACATGAAAAAATGATTGTGTCTCCATCTCTATAATTCAAAAGAAATTGCTAGAGAGAGTAATGGAGAAATGGGGCTCGTGGGTCTGGCTGCGCCTTCTGGAACACTGGCAGATGTATTTTAATCATAAAAATGTTTTTATAAGTAAAGTTTTCATATCAACAAGGAAAATCTTTTTAAAATACCAGCGCTGGTCAGAGCAAAATCCATAAATACCGTGCCTTAAGCAGATTGCCCTTCAGACAGTTTCAGGTTCATGGTTCAAGCATCACGTTGTGACAATTACAGGAGCTTTGGTGGAAGTGGCGTATTCCAAAGCCGAAAAACAAGCGTAAAAATAGAGGGGCTCCTTTGTCTCCCCAGGCAGTGCCTGTTGTCCGAGCGGCTGAAAATAAAGCAGGGTAAATGTAAGTCAGAACCGCGTGCCTGAGACTCGGCCGCTGCAGCGTTGTTATACGGCACTCTGGGGAGAACACGGGCCATCGCCGGGCTTCTGCTGCTGTATTTAATGATGCTCTGGGAATGACGGATACTCTTGCGGAATCATCTTGGGCATGAGTTATAGCGACAGGAGAGATGGATCAGAGAGGGCCTGGCTGTGAGACTGGGAAAGACTGGCCTAAGTTTCGTCCTCTGTATGGTCTGGTTCAACTGGTCTCTAAGTAAGGGGGAGTGGTGCCTCTGTGATCTTGTAGCGATGCGGAAAAGAAGGGGGTTTGTGGTGGAAGAAAGGAGGAGGTGGAGGAAAAGAAGCAAAAGAGAGTGAGAGTGGAAGCTGTGGGCCTTGGTAGGCGCAAGCAGCGGAACAAAGGGTACTAAGATTGCATAGAGGAACCAGGGAAGGGGGGAGAAGAACCAAAGAGGGGAGCAAGAAGAAAGGAAGAGAGAGCAGGACCGAGACATTCCTCTGGTGAGGTGGCGTGACTGGTACCTGGACAGCCAGGACACGCTTTATTTTTTAAGTACCTCTGTGATCAGCCAAGCAGAGCAGTGAATTTCAGCGGGCAACAAATCATAAATATGAAAAAGAAGAAACGAGTTAAAAACAAAGAGGAGGAGGTTAGAAGGGAAATAGAAAGAATATGAAATAATTGAATGGTACCCAAAAAAAGTGAAATAAAGAGCTAAAAGGATAGAAAAAAATGGATCTGGCACCAGGTGCTCAGCTGGCAGATGTTCTGTAAGCCGACGGAAGATGAAGGATAAGATTCAGTGTAACCACTAGCAGGCAGTAAAAATGAGTCTTTCCTTTCTGCTGGGTGCTGCTTAGGGCTTGATTAGTCAATAGGCAAGAGCAGGCACAGGGATCTTTATCAGAGCCTTAGCACGTCTTGGCATGTGCAAATTGATACCTTTTTTACTTGTAGCAAAGGCTTCTGGACTACAGGTGGGTGGATGAGGTCAATGCAGACAGAGGCGGGCGGGCAGCGGGCACGGATGGACGGGGCAGGAAGGAGGCAGAGGAAAACCTGCCTCACAGCTTATGGAGGAGCTGGGTAGGAATTAGATGAGCATCGACTATTCCTCGTTTCCCGCGTGTGAAGGGATACCGAGCAGCGCTACCGTTGTACGGATTTGCGTAGCCCCCTCAAAGCCTGGTGGCATCAGATAGGTCCAGCAGTATCTTGAAAGAGCAAGTCCTAAATCTTTTAATTTCGGGGTCGAGAAGGAGGTCGTGCCTTGGGGAACAGAAAACTTCCCACCAGGCTTCCTCACGCTCATTCGGGGGGCTCCCGCTCTCCGCAGCCGCCCTCGGGGCTGGCCCCTGCCCACCTTGGGGGGTCCCCCGGGGGTCCCGAGCTCTGCCCGCAGCGAGAGGCGGGGGCGGCTGCGCGCCCGCGTCTGGAACGCGCATCATCCCCGCTGCCGTCTGGCCCCGCTGATCCGACCGCCTTCTCTCTGTGCCCTGGTCTAACGCGTCCTTCCCTCGCCGGCACCGCCGCACGTTAAGTGGGGGGCGAGGGGCTCCCGTTTTACCGAGCTGCGCTGCGCCCGGGCACCGGCAGCGAGCCCGGAGATGCGCGGCGGAGGGGCTGGGGCCGGGGCGAGCACCGAGCGGGGCTCGGGGGGACACTGCCGCTGCTTGCGGGAGCCCCCCAGCCCCTCCTGGCCGCCGCCTTCCAAAACTCCAGCCGCGGAGGGGAGGAGGATCCGCGGCGAAGGGCGCAGCGCGGGGAGGATGCTGCGGGGCTTCCGCGCTGTGCGGGAGGCGTTGCGGGGCAGAGCCGCCCTCCGTGCCGCGGTGATGGTGCATTTTTCCTCCGGCTCGGTCGCAGGGATGATGCTGCAGCCCGGCGAGCCCTCGGCCGCTGCTTGGGCGGGAGCTCCCTGTATCTTCCCCCCCGCTGCACTCCTTTCCTCCCCTGCTCCCCTGGCCGGCCGCCTTCCCGCTCCAGACCCCGCAGCCGGGAGCGCTGCTTTATTTTCCTAACGTCGCATCCGTGCGTGATTCGATACCGGCACCCGGGTGCGCGCCCGGCAACTTCAGCATCGCCCGGGCGTGTGTGCGCGGTGGAGGGGCGGGATGCCGCGGCTGCACACGCCCGCGCAGCCCGGCCAGCTTTGACACCTGCGGCTCCGCGCTGGCCGGAGGGGAGGGGAGCGGCGCTGCCCGGCCCCCGCCCCGTCGGGGTTGCCCCGCATCGGTGCGGTGCGGCGCCCCCCACCCCGAGCCACGGGGGTGGCGGCGTCGCCATCCCCCGTGTCCCCTCTGCTATCCCGGCCGGGCTCAGCGGCAGCATCACCGGCCCCGCGTCCCCTCTCCCATCCCGGCCGGGCTCAGCAGCAGCATCACCGGCCCCGCCCGCCGGTCCCCGCATCCCGCTCGGCCAATGGGGGAGGCGCGGCGGCGGCACGTGACGCGGCGGGCCGGGACCCGCTGCTTCCCCCGCGAAGAGGGATGCGGGCGGCAGAGCGGGGCAGGCGGCGGCGGCGGCGGCTGCGCGGCGGCGGCCCCTCCGCGCCTTCCCCCCGCTCCCCGCCGCCCGGCC
>JAVSBS010026218.1:61892-91783 GCA_033124195.1 Coracias cyanogaster | reverse complement strand
ATGGCCACTATGTCATAGCTTTCCTGTAGCACAGTAGCTTCCAGTTCCTCTTGCTTGTTGCCCATGCTGCATGCATTCATGTAGAGGCACTTCAGCTCGGCTGCTGGTTGTGTCGTCTTCCTAGAGGGACACCCCTTTATTTCTCTAAGATGTTTCATGGTTGCTACCCTGTTGAATCCTGTTTTCTCAGAAGCCCCTGGCTCGTCTGTGTTAGGCATTGCCTGTGCTGCAGTTTCTATGTCATGCCCCCATGCAACAGGTCAAAGAGCCATCCCTTTATCAAAAAACCCAAAATTGTGGTGATGACACCAGCCCTGGAGCCATGCATCGATACTTTCTATTCTGCTGTTCTCTCTATCATTTCTCCCCTTCCAGGGCAATGCTGTACTTACTGCTGAGATGTGCTTTTCTTGTTTTGAATTTGTTAGTTAAATTCAGTCATAGTATGTGTCTGCATAGCAGCCAGGAGTAGCCAGTTTCTTACCCCTCCAAATGCTTATCCATCACAAAATGCTGGAAACAGCTAAGGCGAAGGCAGCCCTGGTCCTACTGGTCAGCCGTGACCTTGCACTACAGTCATGTGCTGTGTTTACACCATTAATTTAGCTTTAACCACCTCATGTTTAACTTGAATCTCCAGATTGCCTCTGTTTGCTTTATGCTGTTTTGGCTCCCACTGTAATTCTGTCATTGGAGAAATGAAATGAAGTCATTAATGACATTTAATTAAAACAATTAATTAAATTAATTAAATTAATCAATTTAAATTAATTAAGTCGATTAGTGTAATGAATTCCAGCAACTCAGATTCTGCTGCCTACTTTAACTCTGTGTCCTTAATAGAGGGGCACATTGTGGTGGACTGTCTGATGGGCACCAAGAGGAAGTCCCCTAAGGCACTGGTGCAGTGCTTTAATCACCAGAGGCCTCGAGGGCCTGTGATGTGCATCAAGTGACTTACTCAGTATCTATTTCTCAAGCTTTTCCCCCTCTTTCTAGAATTAGGAAGTGGCTTAAGAGGCACTGGTTTTTACTTTTTATGAATACTAATGTGCACCACCAAGAGATCACTAGTGCAGGTGTATGTATTGTTTGAGTGTCTCCTACCGTGGGGCAGGTGTCATGGGGCCTGTCCGGAGTCATCTGCATTTGGTACCAAGTTTCTCTTTAGACTATAAACTATCCTTTAGATATCAGCTCAGCTCTAAGGATGTTTAGTGAATTTGAATAGCACACTTTACAAGTGTAAGGAAAACTCCTACGAGATGCCATACAGTGACTGCTAAAGATCCCAAGCAGTCAACTGATGTCAGCTAAGAAGGTTGTAACAGAGGCATAATTTTATAGATTCATTTTCCTTGTAAAGTCAATTGAAGATGTTTTTGAATCATGTTGCCCCAGCACTGGGGAAATTTAAAAACCCTCAAATTTTCCTGTTCCTTCTGTTTAAACAAAGGTGAGGAATCCTGGTAACATAAAGGGCTGTAAATTTGTACTGAAAGAGATGAAAGTCATCTGGATTTTTTTATGCTGAAGCTAGTCACTAGATGTGTGCAGAATATAAGTAATATGAACATTTCACATAGTCCTAATCAGTGTTACTTGCATGTATACTCTAACTGTTGTCTCATTAAGCATTTGGTACTAAACCATAATCTCTAGTTAAGATTAAGAACAGAAGAAAAAGAGAAGTTGAAGGCAAGGAATAGAGATACAAAGATGACAATGTTGTATCTACACCACTGGATTAAGGAAGTTCTAACAGGCTGCAAATACAGATCGCAAACTTGCAGATGCAGACTATAGATCTAGGCTATACTTTCTGAAGCACATGACTAATGTGTTCAAACATCTGAGTGTTCAAATATCTTACTAATACATTAACATCCTAAGGCATACAAAGTCTCTCCAATTCATCTCTAAGGCGATGATTTGAAGAGGGGATGGGCAGAGGCAGAACTTTCAGAGATTTCTGTTTTATAATTATATAGCTGTAACTGATGATTGCATGCAGAATTTCTGAGTCAAAAAGTAATCTCAGATTTTCTAAATCCTAGTCCAGAGTCCTGATATTTTCTAATACAGGATATTTTTCTTCTGTTTAGGTTCTTGTGTTCTGGGTTCAAGCATGTATCTGAGGGATTCAAAGTAAAAGGTAAATATATTCCAGACAAGCTCTTGAAACATAAAGTACAAAACTACAGAATCAAGAAGTTTCCAAGCTGTTTCCAAGGGATATACAGTATTCATATAGCATCACAGACAACATCAAGGAAAACATCAAGGGACTGGACAGAATACAGGTGCTGCCAAAAGCAAGAAAGAGAATAAAGCAGAAGAAAAAATGGTGTATCCTGGAGAGGTCTGATTACTGAGTCTGTGAAGAGAAACCATGTAACTTCTGACACAGTCTGAGTAGAAATTAAGGGCCTTGAAAGAAGCAGGATGATGTCTTCCCTGAGACCTTTAGAGCAATTACAGAAAGGAGAGGATCAGAGGATATGTTTGCGGATAAAAGACAGTAAGGAGGCCTAAGACTTTGATTGTAGGATTAATTACTTGGATATTGATTTAAGTAACAAGTATGCAAAAGCTAAGGAGGATGTTTGTTTGCAAAAATACTTCTAAAGGTTGTTGCTGTAAAGAAATATATCAACAACTGTGTAATATGAGGCAATTTGGGGATGCTAAAACATGAAATGAATGACAAGATACCCAGTGTTTCTCAAAAATCTTTATTTCTCATGGATCTTGATGCAACTTCATATGTTGTGAACCAGATCTGCCATTTTTTCTGCATCTGAAGTCCTGTATTCTTGTTCACCTGAGTAACAGCTCAAAATAAATGGAACTATTGGCAGAGTTGAGTGCTGCACTGAGTGAATGAAGCAGAATTTAATCCTCTGTTTTTACTCCTACGCTGGCCAAATCCCCTTTCATTTGTGCATAAGGACAGAACAAACAACTCACGTTTTGGCAGAGTTATTTGTTAAAGACAGACTTAACCTCCGTGCTTATACTGCAGCGATGCTTATATTTCTGTTAAGTATACAATGGGGAAGAAAGCAGTGGATGCTCTTGTTTTAATTCAGTCCCTGCAATTAAGTAAAATATAAACACAAAAGAGCTAAGACATCTGGAAAGAGGTGAGGTAATGGCAGGGCATGAGCTGTGATGTCTGAATTCAGCAGCAATGCAGAGGATTTTTGGTGAGAGCAAACTGAGAGCTGCCAAAGAGGTGCCTTGTGAGAGCCAAGCCAGTCAACTTTGGGGCAGGAAAGGAGGAAAATACTTGGAGGGACAGCCATGCTGAAAACTGTGGAGGTGGATAATGACGTCTTATGATGTGTCTAAAGTGAGGACTGCAGACAGACACTTTGGATCCAGCCATCTTGTTTGAAGCAGAGGCAACAGTTGGTAAGTGATATTGCCAGTACAATTTACTGACTTGTGCTCAGAACTGCTTTTATGTACAACTTGTGTTTTCAGGTGAGAGTGTTTTGTTCTTAAGAGCTTGCATGGTACTGGTGTTCTCATTGATCTACTCTTACTGTTATTGAACTCTGTCTTTTGTAGCAGTGTACCCTATTCCGCAGGTGTGCTGTTGTGTATTGACTCTCTTTCCATCAGTGAAATGTGTTTGCTGTTGGGATGGAGTTTATCATTTACCAGTAATGCCAATTCACTCCTGCCTTAACTTACTTGCTTTCTAAAGGAAGCCAGCTTTGACATAATTACCATGTAGCATTTTTGTATGCTTTACCTGCATTCCAAGTAATTGACTCTTTTAGAGTATAATTTAGTCTAAGTTGGTGAAAAATCCCTGTATACTTTTAAAATCACATGGGACAAACCCTCAGAAAACTGATCATTGACCAGAATATACTTTGATTCACAAGAACTACTTGTTGATAGGGCTGAAGGGTTGTGGTGTGTGGTTGTGGTGTTCTCTATACAATAGTATGTCCTACGTGGCTGTGCGTGCTATTATGTGCTGTAGTAATAGTAATACCCACTGGCTGGTCCCAGGTTTCTCATGTACCTTCAAGAGAACATAGTGTGGATTTTTCAGCAGATTTTGTGGTATTCCTGCATCATAGGGCTGTCTCCTTTCATTCTTAATCTTCCTCTCAGGCTCTGATCATCTTTGATTCCAAAGGGGTTGCGTGACTGAAACTTCTGCTACATACAAACATGCAAGAGAAGGGTAAATACATAAATAGAAATATGTTTTGTAAGTACTGGTGTAATAAGGCTGGAAAATTCTCCCTACCCCAAACTTTGCTTAACATATTTTTTTCAGTAGTGAAGGAGGCCAGAAAAGATGGTAGGAGGAGAAAGTGCACACAAGCAGGGCCAGATCCAAAGCTAGCACAGGTGAAATTTGTTCAGCTGTAGACCCTGGAGTTGTGCTGATTTACCCCAGGTTCAGGCAAAGAGAAAGCTTATAAATGTTGGTGCAGAGGTTGGTCAGGCACTGTGGATTGGGGGTGCTTCCCATCCACAACACCATATTTGTGTGTTGAATTAACAAGTAAGACACATCAGGGCAACTAAACAAACATAATTTGTGACCTCCTCTCTTTAACTGGTACTTCAGTGTGATGAGCTCATTAAGGGTAAATCAGCTAACACTCATTTCATGTTGGCAGAAGACCGGTGCATGGTGCATGCTGTCATCTCAACAGGAGATCAAGAGATATTCAGCTCTGACATGACCCATTATTGCTGAATAGCAAATTTGTGTAGTTACTTGTGTTTCATGAAAATGCTTGATGCACATTAAAGGAAACCTTTTGAACTCAAAGCTCATTATTTTTTTCAGTTCATCAAATTTGCAGGCAGGCTGCTGTACAGCCCAGTTCTCAGCACTTTCCTGTCAACTGTCTAATGAATATGGATGTTATTTGTACTGCTCTTTTGGGGCAAAGGCCCAAATCCTGATGCCTGTGTTTCCCCCTTAGCATTAACTAAATTTGCAACAATTAGGGCCCAGTCTTTTGAAGTGTTGAGAGCCCTTAACTCTGGTGATTATAGCAGACTTGGCATCCTGACCAGAAAGGCCATTATGCCAGTGGAAATAAACAGAAAATCTTGATGTGGAACCAGTTCTGTGTAGTAATTTTTCCAGCTTTCTGTGTGCAGTTTCTGTTCCTAAGTGAAAAATGGTTAATATATTTCCTTTCATTCAACATCAGATTTACAATAATGATTAAATTTTGCTTGAGATTGATTTCCTTTCATGATAGATGTAGATTTTTTTTTTAATTGAAGTTGTAGTACAAAGAATTGATCAACTTCTGCATGTGAAGATATACTTGAGAATAGCCCAAGTGCCTGATACCTGTAGTTACATATTCCTACATTTTCTGCTTAAACGTATCCAGCCTCAGCAGTGCCCAGTGGTTTCACTACCAAGCAGTAATCAAAAGATAGCAAAATTGAATGGAGTTAGAAAGACATAGTAATGTAGTAGTGTCTCCATCATTACGTCTGGTTGTAAGTAGAACCCACTTTTCTTCTAAGACTACCAGCTGGTCTAGAAGAACTAGCCTTGAGTAATCTCAACTGCTAACCGAAAGCTTGAATGTAAATTGGGACTGTGCTCCATCCTAGATAGTTAATTATTATACTAGTTTCTTGAGGATGAGGTTGTAAAAGGGTAATGTGAATGAAATGTGTGCTGCCACTGCTTCTGGATATTTCAGAGGACAGGCTGAGAGAGTTGGGATTGTTCAACCTGGAGGAGAGAAGGCTCCAAAGAGACCTTATTGTGTCCTTCCAGTATCTGAAGGGGGCCTACAAGAAAGCTGAGGAAGGACTTTTTACAAGAGCTTGTAGTGATAGGATGAGGGTTAGGGCTTTGATGGCTTTAAACTGGAAGAAGGTAGATTTAGATTAGAAGATAGGAAGAAGCTCTTTGCTGTGAAATTGGTGAGCCACTGGAAAAGGTTGCCCAGGGAAGTTGTGGATGCTCCATCACTGGATGTGTTCAAGACCAGGTTGGATGGGGCTTTGAGCAGCCTAGTCTAGTGGGAGGTGTCCCTGCCTATGGCAAGGGGGGTGGAATGTGATGATCTTTAAAGTCCCTTCCAACCATTCTATGATTCTAAGTATGTCATACTATTTTTCATTAAATATAATATTCCATGAGATACCCATCCAGTACATTTTGCTGCTGCTACTGCTGAGAGGAGAGCAGCAGACTTTCCCCTATAGCGTAAGCGAATATTCCAGCCTGAACTAGACCCTCTGAGACACAGATAAATGTTTTGTTATAACTGTTTTGCAGAGTGCTTCCCCCAGCACATGGGAGGGTTGGGTATTCAGTAGCAATGTATTATGATTTATCAAATTTCAGCAGTTAGAGCCCTTAAAATGAATAAAAGGAATAGCTGAAAGACATAATATTGGACCAGAGCATTTAATACATATTTTGGTAAACTTCAAGCACAAGCAGTGGGTGAAATAGATCAGGATCAAGAAACCGTGCAGAGGATTCGCCACCAAAACATCAGGTGGTTCTGACATACTTAATCTGAATACACGGACACAAGTGTCAGTTAAAGAAAATTTAAGTTAAATGCATGTACCTGGCTGCTCTACTCTGTGCTTTCTTTCCCAAATATTTTACTGATTTGCAAGTTTAGATAAATAAATCCTTTCAATCTTAGGGGATACTAGCTTTTACCTTTTCCTAAGAAGGAAAAGAAAGCAAAGCTTGGCATTCACTGCTTGTTAGATTTCAGTGGGCTTAGTGTTGTGGATATTGCTAGTGATGAGTCTTCTTATTAAAACAGCTTAAGAAGTTGGACTGAAGGATAAAGATACAGGGGTTTATATCTATCTATCTATCTATAGTGAAAATATGTTGATATACAAGATTTAAATACCAAAACCATTATCATCTGCCTACATGACACAGCCCAAGAGATTTCACAAGTCTAAAACAACTGAAAGAAGGAGATAATTTGGCATGCTTTTGTTAAGCCTGAGCCACTGCATTTACACTTTTCTGGCCCTAAGGCCACCACACAGTCATATTGACCAGCTATCCATATAATTTGTTGGTGAATTTGTTGCTGGGTGTGCTATCAGGGCTGCCTCTTGAGTGAGCCAGAACAAACTCCCAGGGCACAGCACTCAAGGATGCAGTTGGCTGTTACACACATAAGCTTCAGGACTCTGCCTGGATGAGGATCCTCGTGTCTAATGCATCTGCTCTCATAGAGGTATTGCATGGCTGGTGGCCAGTAGGCCAGATGGCATAGAGTACTTTCCTAGAAGGGGCCCAAGCATCAGCTGCTACAAGGATAGGAGGAGTTTCTAAGAACTCTGTGGACAACCCAGGTGTAAGTAGCCTCTAAGACAGTAGAGATGCAAAATGTCAGGTTTGGAGAGTTCTCTGGGACAGGTCAGGTCTATAATGTGTTGGTACAAGCTCAATTTGCCTATACTCAACTTTTCTTTACATTAAAGAGCTCTCCTTTATACAGAGAAGAGATTCCTCATAGTGACTTCAGTCAATATTTGATCTGTATTTTGTTAACCAAGACGGACTGACTTTCACTGACCTTGTTAGATGTCCTTCAGCAAAAACTGGCACTTCTTTCAGTTGCTGTTTCTGAGGTAAATACTCAATCGGGTGAAAGAGCATTGAAGTTTTTACTAAAATGAGAAGAAAAAGAAAATTCATTTTCCATCTTTGCAGTTCAGCTTGTTGTTCTGTTTGACACCTGGTGTTGGACCTTATGTCAGTCTGTGCTTTGGCGAGATTCAAGTTCAATAAACATGTCCTTAACACACCATTTGGGCTAGACTAGGTACGGACATAGTAAACACTCTCTTTTCCATACGTGGCATCCAGTATGACTTCTAAAGCCCAGACCCATGTTTAAAGTTCTAAAGACTATTGCTAAATCCTTTTATTTTGACATTAAAAGTGTGCCTGAAGGGAGAGGATAATCATTCTATCTGAGACTGCATATGTCACGAAATAAAGGGATAGCTTAGTGGAAACACAGCTAAATATATGCACATCAGAGGCTACTAGAATTTATAAATAAAAGCTCCTTTTATTTAAAATAGACTGAAGTAATGATAACAATAAAAGAAAAGACTAATCCTGAAGATTGCCACCTGGTCATTAACATGTCCTTATTCCCAAGTGTTTTCAGTATTATTGAAATCATCAATTAGATCTGTTTTCATGCTTTTAGTTGCTACAGAAAGACTAAGCTGACTTTAAATTTTTTTAATGCTGTGAATGGTAAAAAGGGATGGAGAATTGAGAGGTAAGGTCAAATGTTCCCTGTACTTAACCTATAAAAAAATAACAGGAACTATTGATGACTTTGTGTGTGGTATTGAAAATATGATATGGGGGAGCAGCGTTTTGCAGCTTGGCAGAGAGAGTAATGACCAAACAAAAAAGAGGCTTTCTTCTACTCCTCTTTCAAAGCAGACCTGTCAAGTCTCATGCTGTTTGCAAACAGCTACAATCTCCTGCAGAATCCCGAATCAGGGTTAGAGGAGAGTAGCTCCTGGGCACACTTTGTGCCCTGGTAGGCTGTTAGCTCTTGTCAGCCTGGCTTCTCCTTGTATGTCCTCTCTTCATTATGTCTCCTGTGGTGATCCAGAGAGGCTGGGTAACGTGAAACAGACACTGATTTTGCATGATTCAGTCTTTTTGCAGATGAGTGGAGACAGAAAATCTAGTTATCAAAGTGTTATATCCCTCTAGCAGGTCCTGCTTCTATTGAGGCTGGGTCTGTGATACCATAGGAGGCAGGGCTACTGTGATTGGTTTTCTGTTTGCTGACTGCTAATAAATACAGTAAAGGGTCAAGTGTACTAAGGAAGCACAATGAGCAATACACTAACTAAACAGAAATCATGGTCACTCATTGAGAACTGGAGACCACAGATGCCACGCTCCTTTATTCAAGCTAAAAAAATTTCTATGTTGGATTTGCCAGCACATTATCAGCCCTGGTCAGTCATCTGTGTGAGATAATTACATATGCTGTACTTGCAGTAATTTCTGTCCATCATCTTTTTCAACCTGGCTACCATACACTTGCCAAACCCTTGCATTGAAGTGACAGCCTCTAATCATTCTTATGAAGCCCCTCTCCTCATGCTGAATTGTGTCTTTTGCTTGGTAATAGTGAGGTTGCTGAACCTATGATTTCTAAATGTATAATAGAGTCAGGTTCTGCAGAGATAATGTATTTTATTAGATCAATGATGAGGCTGGGAAAAGCAAGTAAGATTTCAGAGCTCCCAGTCCCTTCCTTGGATCATTAGAAATGTGTCTTCTCCAGCTGGGAAGCACTCACTCCCTTTCCTGACAAATGCTCTTAACAAGCTACCTGAACTCCTCCTTCATTGTAGAATTTTTTCTTTATAATTTGCTGAAGGTATCATTGTCTGCCACTGACAGCCTCTTTTCAACTGACATTCAGAAGATTTTCTGCCATCTGTTCCAGACCTTTCTGCTTCGGACAGAATTTGCATTTGAATTTTTGCATTTAGAATGAGCTTATATGAGGAAAGCATGATTGATCATTCTCTTTCCTCTGAATTAAAAATTGCAAGTGATCATATTCATTTAGAAACAAGACAGTTTTCTTTTTTCCAAGGGAAATGGTAGACCTCTGGGCTTGTTCCACCTCTGACCAAAATAGCATTATCGAAAAATCAAAAAAAGCATATACTTTAAAAAGCCATCCACACATTTTTTTCTATGGCTCTTTTGAAGATCTGTGTTTTTCACTTCTTCCAAAAATGTTAGCACGGAGCAATCAAATATCTATCTGTTTCTGCATTTTATCTCAGCATTTTCATCCCAATCAAGCTGATCCCTAAGAGGAGTTTTTTCTTTAGAATTTTAAAAATAATTTTGCCAGGTAGGTGTCTGTTTAAATTTTACTTGTCTTTGATGAGTTCTGCTAAATTTAACTCTGAAGACTGAAATTTTCCATTTGCTCATAGGAATTCAGTTTAGTTAGGAAGGACAAGAGTTTTTCTCATTATCAATTCTGTACTGGCAAACATCTTGGAAACTTGTAAGTGAAAAATCCTCAAGTGGCACAGCAGAAGACAGGGAGCTACCTTTTTATAATTGCTTGCTTCAATCTTGGGTGAGTGAGAGAAGTTTGTGATCAAAGCAATAGTTTTACTAAAATAAAGAGACTCAGAAATGCTACAGAGCCTGTTATCTGCTAATCAATCTTAATGAGGCTGTAGTGCTGCTCAAAATAGAATAAAACCAGTTGATCATCTTACATGTATGACTTTGGTCTTTGGAAACAGTGGAGGTGATCACTACTAGGAGATGGCATCTGGCGGCAAGTTATTCATAAAGCTGACGTAAGCTGAAAACTCAGTGGGACTTTACAATCATATTATTCCTTGTCTTCTAGGCTCCCTGATTTGGCTGGTGATATTTTTCAAGAAGCTCAAGCTGTTACTTTCATTTGGCTTGTTACAGCCTGAAAAACATTTAGAGTGCAAGATTAGGAGTAGCAGAAAGGAGAAGATAGGGAGCTAGGCACAGATGGCATTGATTATAAAGCAAAGCAGCTGTCAATATTATCTCAGAATGAGTTATTAATGATTAGCACTCTAGTTTGATATGTTGACAAGACCAAGCTTGCAGTTTAGAGTGTGCTAACTTGCATGCCAAGAGCAATATGGCTAAAAGCAGAGGAGAGGGACTAGCCTTTAAGAGTTTCTGATTGCTGACACTCGCTGCTTTTTTTCAGTAGGAGCTGCAGTCATTTGCAGCAATGCCTCACATAATAAGCTCATAAGTATTTGAAAAATGGTAAGAAGACAAAGCAGAACAATGTTATTCAGTTGAAACAAGTAACTCCTGAAGCATTTTAAAACTTGGCCTTTGCGCATGCTGAGTTTAGCACATGTCTGTAAGTATGCTGTTTATACATGTTAGGCAAGAATATTTCACATAATGATGGGCTCTGTCAATAGCTTTCCATTCTCTTGAAGTGCTAAGTGAGGGCTCTTTCCAGAAGCAGAATATTGAACTAGGTAGACCACTGGTGAGACACAGCTTAACTCCCCCATCTGACCTCATTTGTTGATTGAATGAGCATGGCTTTTTATTTACCTCTTTCTCACACAACAGTGTGATCCATCTCCCACTCTGGAAGTATGTTTACTGCAAAATATTTACTACAGCTGCTCTTATTAGCGTGAATTCTAGCCTCCCTGAGTGGTACAATATGCAAAGGATGTATTATGATATTGTAACGTACATGGCTGCTGTCTGAATGTCTCAAAGGAATGCTCTGAAATGAAATGTCTCTATTGCATGCCTGTGATGAGCACCTACCAGACTCTAGTTTGTGTTAAAATAAGAAAGTGACTGAGATAACTATATCATATGTTCATCAGAAAAACTGTGAAATAGGAAAATGCATCATCCTCCAAAAAGAAGGGGAAAAAAAAAATCCCTTTTTAATTTTTAACAAAGGAGCTTTAGTTGAGCTCTAACTCATAAAGAGGAGTATGTCTTCTCCACTAAATGCATTTTTAAATTTCTGTCTTTTAAAGGTATTAGAAGCAAATCCAGCTCTCTTGGGTTAATATTTTTGCTTATACTTGTTTCTTTAAGATTATTTCAGTGCACGTGCAAGACTTTACAATGTTAAACTTGCTTTTGAAATGGAGGTTTAGAAATTAAAATATTAAATAAAAATTTCTTCAAGATGCTAGGTGCTGTTGAAAAATCCAAATATACTATATCACTATATATATATACACACACACTATATATAGTACTATATACTATATGTTTACTACATATGTAGTAAAACTTACAGGAAGCTGAAGTGTTACATAAGAAATTCTGTCTTCCATGAAACACTCCCCATTTCTGTTCAGAGATTTTTACATCTTAGTGTTCTGGTGTTCTGCTGAGGATGTCTGAGGATTCCTGGTCAAGATTTCCCTTTCTGATTATTGAGATTTTAGTTGCAGTTTTCTATTCTTTGACATTTCTTCAACTCTCACAGTTGGCATTTACAGCTTAGAAAGCAATTCACACTGATTCTGGTAAGACTGTTTTCAAGTCCTGGAGAGCATCCCCCTTCTAGGAGTTCAGCTGTCAGAGGTATGGATTTCAGCCAGCTGAGTCCAAGATCAGCTCCTTTGCTGATAAGAGCTGTTGTAAGTAGACCTTGAAGTGAGGATCAGCCCCTCCTTTCTCTTGGGAGCTGCTTTTAGCTGAGACGTTAGCTGAGTCTCCTTCTCCGGAGATACTGAAAACACTTCTGGACCTGGTCCAGTGCAACCTGCTCTAGGTGAACCTGCTTTAGCAGGAAGGTTGGACTAGATAATCTCCAGAGGTCTCTTCCAACCCCTACTGTTCTGTGATTCTGTGATTTAGTGCTGCCCCTGCCCATGCCACACCACAACTGTGTAGCAGCTATGTCTGTGCCTAGTCTCCCACCTTGGCGAGTCAGACCCACAACCTGCTAGTTTGGCTTCCTGGCTTGGCCTCAG
The DNA here is from genome assembly GCA_033124195.1 of Coracias cyanogaster. Lineage (NCBI taxonomy): Eukaryota > Metazoa > Chordata > Aves > Coraciiformes > Coraciidae > Coracias > Coracias cyanogaster. The sequence goes on along the minus strand of JAVSBS010026218.1, from coordinate 79,252 downwards.
ATCTCCCTCACCGCTGCAGACTTGCTGGCTGGTCACTGTGCTGTGTCTGACCCTGATCTGTCTCTCGATCTCTGTTTCTACTGACCTGAAATCGCTGCTCTGCATCCTGCCTCCTTGCTAGTTAGAACACTGCTCCCACATACTTTATTATCGCCCTTGGCTGCTGGATCACCTTTCCTTGTGGAGCAGCTGGCCCTTGCTGCTCCCTGAAAACTGTTGCGTACCAAAGGCTGTCCGGGTCAGTGAATTTAGGAATGTTTTGTTTGAGTTGATGATGCCTGTGTTGTAGAAAATAAGCATGATATCCTGTCACTCTAATATTAGAATGGAACTAGCTCAGTTTCCCACATCAGTATGTACAGTATCACCTGCATCTGGAAATGGACACAGGTAGAGGACTTAAAACCACGATTAAAACCCATGGCATACATATGCACATATTCACAGATTTTTGTTCCCAGTGTTGCCTTTTGAGGGTGTTTTGTAGATCTGGGCTGAAAGGTCAGAGATTGACAGGTCAGATGAGATGACTGGTTTGTGAAGAGTATTATCGTCCTTGTATATGGGTATTTCTGATTTACTGATTGCTCTGAGAAAGTTTGCTCTGCTGTATAACAGTTGTTTGATTTCATCCACAGAACTTCTGTGATGACATGTAATTCACTGAAGGAAGTGGATTACATTCTGGGAGAGCTTTGAGATGGGGGCAAGGTGAACATACTTTGTTGTGGATGTGAGAAATGCGTCGAAAGATATTATGTCGGTTGCTTAGGCACAGTCTGACTCTACTTGGTGTGTGTAAGCATACAGGAATTTTTTTCTGAGCATTTTGAAAAGGAAGAGCTTTATTTGAGAAGAAGAGGGAATTTGAAAGAGAAATTCAAGTTATGACCTTCTTCCAGCATAGGTTGTAGTTTGAAGGTTGACTTTATATATATTTTCCAGGATAGGATAGTGTGTGGTCTATAATACGATCATATGTGCTCAGCAAGAAATTTCTTCAAAGAAGGAGTCTATTTGGTAGAGGTAGGGCCTAGAAGTTAACTTTAGGTTGGTTGTGTGCATTGTGTGCTTCTCCTCACAAGTGCACTCCAGTCCACAGTGTTTAGGATGAATTAGTTCTGTGGTGGCAGTAGTTTGTGTATTGTACAACACCATTTCTCTGTTGACTCTGGAACAGATACTGGTGAATTGGCGTGTATCTTACCTGTTTCTCATCCCAGCAGCAGCTAGGAGGATGGTTTTATCCTGTGGTTAGCTGACAGTGCAAGCGTTAAATATAAAATCCGTTATAAGTCTCCCAGGTTTTTCCTCCTGAATCTTCAGGGACTGGAAAATCTTGGCTTACTTCATTTTATTGTCAGATTTGATATCTAATTAATTTTTTTTTTCTAAATGTGTACCAGAATTTAAGTATCTGGGCCCAAATTACAAAAAGTGCTAAATTAAACATATGCAAAGCTTGGTTTTTGATGGGTCTGATCCATTTCTGCAGTCTAACTACTAATTTCCAATTTCCACTGTGTACTGCTTGTATTGTCTCATTCTTTTCCATTGTTACCAAATGTCCCAATGCATTTTATCTCTCAAAATATCCCTATGTTCTACAATCAGGCATGTAGGACAGAAGATCATGTTTCTTTCCTTGTCTCTTGTTTCTTTAGTTTCTGTTATTTTTCACTGGTCTTCACCTTCTATATTTACAAATACAGAAGTTTCAAAGAAATCCCAATGGTATCCAAAATTGTGAGGTGTCTTAGAAGTGAAAAAAGCCTCCCCAAGGCTTACTTAGTGTTTTGCTTGAAACCAAACTACTTGGAACCCCATGAGAGAATGAAATAGCTCTCAGAATTTGGTAGATATCTCTAGATCCCTGGTGGTTTCTGGAGTCAATGGGATTGTTGATTGATGATGTAGTGACTCTGGTAGTTCAACTACCCTGTACTCATTGCAAGTTGGTACCTGGAAGAGTTGGGAACTGTATTCCATATGAGTGTGTGGTCTGAATTAATGTCTCCAGGAAAGAAGTTGGCACCTAATAAACTTTAAGTTCCTGTAATTCCTGTAAACGTTATGTCTCTGTTTCTGTTGCCACATCCAGCAATGGAGCCAGGAACAGAAAGGAGAACATAAGTGGAGACTGAGTTTTCATTGCCCCTAATATGAGCATTGAGGGAGAAGCATGAAGCAGAGGTGCTGATCCTGCTGGAGGGTTCTTTTAGAGGCTGCTTTGGAAGGCAAGGATTTTTACAGATGTTTCTACTAAACTTTTGATTCTTAAACCTCTTTTATAGTCATTTCACAGTTGTTTTGAAGAGGATCACACTATCTTTTTCCATATAGAGATAGTAACTTTGATCTTACTTTGATTGTTTATTCTCGAGAATGTCAGCCCAAAGCTGATCTGGTTAATTAGATAGTTCTGTGTACCTTAAAACTTTTTAAAGTGCCATTTTTTTTAGAAATAGAAAAATACAGTGCAACAGTAAAACATATACCTATGCAAACAACATAGGAAAGTACCAGGAAAATGTGATGAGCTAAAAAACTCAGGGAGGTTCTTTCTCTGGGATGATAGAATTTCTGATGGTTTAGGGAAGACATATTTCAAGTTTGGTAACTGCTCAAAACATAGATGCAATGGAGTTCGGGTTTGATGAACCATTATAATCAGAGAAATGTTCTTTGCTAAAAACATGCATTTTCACTTAGAAACTTAGATGGCTGGGTAAAAGTTAGATTAGCAAAAGTGTTCCTTGGTATAGGGTGAATTTTTGTGGGAAACAGAAGAAAGGAAATCATGTTCAAGCCTCATCTCTACTTGTTTCAGGCCAATAATTTTATTCATACTAATACTTAGTGACTTCCTAAAACATCATTATATTTCATGCTGAGACTCTAACACATTGTTGGGATGGAGCTCCTCTACACTGTGGAAAAAATATAAAACGGAGAGTTGAATGTATTACAGTTTAGTAATGAGGGAATTAACCAGAGCTAAACAGGGCAACTTGAGGGAGGTCTGTTTCAAATGAATAATTAATCAGAATATGAATAAATGGCTTAAATTATATCTTTCTCAGCTCAACAAATCTTAGCTTTCCTTTCTGGAGAGAGTTTTGAAGATCCTCAGGAGATCACAATATGGAATTAGAAGTTTACTTGAAAATTCTTCTGAAATTTTGTGAGTGGGGAAAAGTACTTTCTTGTTCACTGTTTCATGGCCTAACAGTGACCATGACAGGATTCTTCTTGTCATCATGGATGGAACAGCTGGCCCCTGGAGCTTCATTCCAGCCTTGTTTTTCTATAATTGTCTCTTAAATCCTATTGAAGATATTAATTTCCTTTCTAATCCCATATTCATACCATTAGCTGCTCTTCATTCTTAATGAGTTTATGTGTCTCAATATTGACATTGATGGCACTCTTAATTGTGATGTAGCATTGAATCAAATTCTAAAAGTAACATAAAATAATGTGGCCGATGAATAGGGAAGGAACACTTAAAATGGGGAGAGGCTAGACATGGAATATTACTCATAACAGTCGCAAATTCAGTGTGTTTTGAGGCCACCTCTACAGGTTGCCATCAGCTAAAATTTTTCAGAACAAGCCTATGGATTTTTAAATTTGCTTTAGTTGTTCAGCTCGAGCTGTAAGAGTTCAGTGTAGGTTTGCATCACTTATCTGGCCGTTACGCTTTTTTGTTAAGGTCAGGACATTCTGTTTCTATCCATCAATGTGACTGTCTAGCATTTGATATTTTCTTTTTCCTTGTGCTGCCCCACTTTCTTCTTGAGTACTTTTCTACCATATGCATAAGAGCAAAATATCCAGGATATTTCCTGCTGATATCCACTCACATTTCAAATGCACATCCTCACATACCTCTCACATAGCTTTCTGGGAATATCCTAGGATTCACCTGACTGACATGAAGATACTCTGGTATTACATGCACAAGCTTTAGAAGAAAATTAATGTTAAATTTGTTAATGTAAAGTCTTTAATCCAGAAGTATGTAAACATTTATCCAGACTGGGAATAAAGATCTTATGTAGTTTACCAGGACAATTAGCTTGTCAGCAGTTCAGTAAGCCCCACCTTAAAGACCTTGCACCTGTGAATAACCCCAAATACAGAAATCTATCAAACTACTTTGGTATTTTTCTGATTTGCAATGGTAGCAAATACCAAAACACTCACAGAAAACTACTCAGCCCTATTTAAGGAGCCTGACCGTTCTGCAGTTATTGATTATACAAATGTCTTTTTTTTTGACAGATTCAATAGAGCTGTGACTTCACTGCTTTCTCTTAGCAAGAGCGATTACAGTAATGAGCACTCATTTCCATGTATTTTTTTAGACTTCTCTGTGGGCAGGTCCAACTGCCCAACAACTCAAAAGGCAGCATAAAGAAATATATCACTATTATTTACTAAATGGAGGAAAAAAAGCCTGAATATAGAAAAGGTCTCACTGAGGGAGCCATGCACAAAATGTAGGAAAATGATATGCCAGGGTTTTACTTAAGACAGGGGAGTCAATGGCAGAAAAAGTGGAGAACATGTCTTTTAAGCTTGGGTTATTAGCAGAGCATTATTTTGTATTGTGCAGGTTTTATTAATGAGGTTTGGTATTTCGGATTGTGCAAGAGATGGACTTGCTAGTACCTGCTGGAGATGATCTGCTTAAAACAGAAATGGCAGAGGCTTCAACACTTACCTTTTTCTTAAATTACAATTCTGATTTCCTATAAATGCATAGCATATTACTGGCTATTGCTGTTCTCTATTGGAATAGATTCATTGAAGCATGAGCCCATGCGGAGGATGACTGTTGCTTCCCTGGCCTCATTAATACTGCTTGAAGCGTTGCGCTACACTCTCTGTAGAGAGAAGAGATGCTGTAGATGCCCAGCTAATCCTCTTGCTGCCATCAGCCTTACACTCAAAATGTAACTGACTCCAAATACAAGAAGGGCAGTAATTCATCAAATAGATGGACTATGTGAGAAGTTTCATACAGCTCCCAAAAGCATCCAGTGAGACAATAAGGAATTAATGAGAAGCATTGATCTATCTTGTATGAAAGACATAATTTCCACTTATTTTTCTCCTCAGGTACTGACATGCAGTAAGGCAAGATACCACAATACATGAGATAGGCTGTTGGGTCTTTCTTAATACCATAGTCCCTATTCTTAAAGTCAGTTCATTGGGAGGAAAAGGCTATTGTGACACTGTCTGAAACCAGGTCCCCTAATCTATTGTAAAAAATTAGTTGCCTAAGCCTTTTTGACAACAGTTCATACTCATTTTAATTTACTTGATTCTGATGCATGTATAGTTTTACATATTACTTGATTATGTATAGGGTTATAGCATGAATCGGTGCCCCACATTACTAGATTCTTACAAATAATTTATAGAAGGATTACACAGTGATAAAATTACAGTGATTTATTTCCTGCAACTTCATAAAGATATGCAACTGCCAGGAGGTGCGAAAGTAAAGTCTTGACTGGTGAACTCTTCTCTAGATATTTATCTTGACAATCCTGCTGTAAACTAAGTCAATATTTTTGTATGCATTTTAGAGATGAGTAAGAGAGAAAATCAGACGAAGTGAGCACTAGAGTCAATAGACAAGACAGGGGCATTGGCTTCCCCCATTAAGCTTTGAACTTTCTTATGTAACTAGGCAAATTCATATTTCTTCAGGTTCAGGACCAGGTTAGTTACAGAGTAATTGGTGAAAAGTTTTATTATTGTTTAATTGAATTATGGTATAATTAATGTAACCTGGAGTTTACTTGATATCAAGATAAATTGTCTACTCTAACATCACAGCTGATTTTAAGATCACCAGTGCTTGGGGGTTTATTAGATTAAAATAATCCTCTTTTGCTTCACCTGCCCTTCTTTTAAGGCCATGGAAACTTGCTTTCTGCAGGGACATGAGTCCCTTAGCTGGGAGGCAGACTGCATTTATTCTTTATATTATTTTTCAAGAGCTTACTTTTATTAGTTAGGTTTTCTGCGAGATCACTGTTAATTATCTCTGGAGGTAATGATTTGGCAAAGGTTAATGACTTGCCTCATATAGGAAAATTTGCAATTTAGTTCTGCTTTTAAATGAATGTGTTGATTCCTGTAGGCAAAAAACCTTTATGGCTCAACGAAACTTTCAATGGGGTATTGTAAATAATGTGAGATCCACACTGTATTTGGAATATTTTGAACCCAAACCTAAGTGAGAATCCCCTTTTTTCCTATGTTACACAGGAATGTATTTAGCACTGGGCAGCACAGTGTGTTACATCTTTACTGTGATACTGCAAGATAGTAGTGAATACATCTTTATTTGATATACGGCTCATATAAAAATAATAATTGGAGCAATAAGAGTTTTTTAAAAAAGTTTTAAAACCCCCAAATCTAACAAATACTGTTTACTTTGGTTGAGGTAGATGGTTCATGGAATTTCACTTGTTATACATGGGAATAATCACTTCTCATTCCCTCTTGTGATGTTCTGGTTTCCAGTATTATAGGGGAAGTCAACATTAAAGAAAACAAAACACCTTTCCTAAAGCTTTATTATAAATCAAGATAAACAACACATCATGTTCGCACGTAGTAAATCTTCAGTTTTTCAATGAAACTTAATTTAAGTCTGAGCTACTTAAGAAGCTGTTTACTTTATCAAGCCAAATACTTGAAACTCATCAGCATGGTGATATCTGAGCACCAAACAGAGTATTGCATTCTTGGCTCCAGGAGGGTGATCATAAAGCACATTTTTTATATGATTAAATGAGAGGAACCCAGCTTTCCTTTCTCTGATGTTGTACTGTCAATATCCGGATTCTTCTTTGCCTTATGGATTTGTTGCCTGTATCCTCTCTCCCTTTGACATCCTAAAAGAGAAAATGAAACAAGCAGGCAAAAAAACCCAAGAAGGTACAGTATGTTCCTTTGAACTTGTGCTTCATACACAATTCTTGGTGACCGTTTTACATGTATTACCCAACACCAAAGACAGACAGAGGTCAAATCGGTATTTGAACAGACATTCTAAATGGAAATGAGCTGTAAGTTGTTTAGATGTGCTCACTGCATACAGATATGACTCTCTCTGTAACAAGGGTGGAGAAGGAGCCTGAAAACAAAACCTGTAAACATTGAATCCTCTGTATATTTGAACGCAAATCTGATACAAAGATATTTCATTATCTTTTGTCCATTTGCCTCACAGTGATAGAAATAGGGGTATTTCCTTGCTGTATCTATGTCCACTCTTAGTTTCTGAAGTGATGGTACTTGCACCTTTTTTCTTCAAAATGCTAATTCCATCACCCAATACCTAGTAGGTTTGTACACTCTTCCAGCTATCTCATTTAGTTTTCCTTTGCTTAATTTCACTTTTTATTTCTGTTCTGAAAATGAGTCCTTCTCTCAATACATTTAATGTTTATTATTGATTCTTATCACCTTCAGTTGCCATATGGCTGGCAACTCTATGGCCAGTACCTGTTGCACTTTACATCATGGCCATATGGGCATTTCTGCTGTTAGCAGGTTTGCATTCAGATCCTTCTGTTCTTAGTCTGCCGACTGCCTGACACTCCCTGACCCAAAAGATATTTTCTTCTTGAAGATGGGGTCCTTAAATAGAGCTATCCCCTGAAAACATGCCCTGCATATCTGAACACAATGTTCTGTCACTGTTACTGCCCCTTTTGTGCCTGCCTTCCAAAAATATTCTAGTAGGAAAGCTTGCCAGCAGAGATGTTACAGGCATCCTCCTGGGAACAAACACATGCCATGTGTTTGTTGTAGCCTATCAAATCTGAACAGCACAGCTGGAATTTCAAATAGCAAATCCTTACAGCTAAGTACTTTTGGATGAGCCACTAAATTTATCTGGGAAATAACTTTGAATAGCGAATTAATTAAAAAAAATCATGATCTGCTTGTCAAGACAGAAATGGAGAAAAAAAGGAGGACTTGTCAGCATATTCTTTGGAGCATTTTTGCCTGTGACTGATATATAATTAAGCAGCTCCAAGAATTCTAGCACCAATGCTAGTCTATTCATCATATCATTGTCTTTAAATCCATCTCTCCATATGTTTCGTTTTTTCCCAAGTTCCCTTTGTTCTTTTAGTTCTTTTGTGGCAGCAAGCAGTCCAGGACTAAGTACTGTATCCTCAATGTAATTTCGCTGAAACATGAGAGAAGGAAACTCTTAACTCCTTGCTCTATAATACAAAATTTCTATATATCCCTTATATATCTCCTATAAGTCCTTCAACCCATTTATCTAAAATTCTGTATGTCCTTTCCTTTCCTACAGTCCTGTTTTTCATTTCAGCTGCCACAAGTGCAGATTGTATTCAGTGGCATCAAATAAAGACAGAGCCTACTATGGGAAAATATATTTCCAAATCATTAGGGGCTCATTTTAGCTATTCAGTGAAATTTATGGCAGCTTGCCACCTTCAGAATGTAGTTTAGGAACTGTACTGAAGACTCTCTCATTACTCAGTAGTATAATGAGATGCTTTCTCAGCCAGTCAGAGATGAGAAAAAAGGTTTGAACACACAGGCCAGGAATTTTGATTGCTCTTGAATGTAGCTGATATTATAAACTCCCTTTGTTTAGGATATTTTCTAGAGGTACAGCTGGAGAGAATGTGTAAATTTAAATGCACGTCTATCACCATTGTTGGTTTTATTTGATGTAATGTGTTTCCTTAATCTCCCGGAAGGAGAATTTGGTTCAGGTGATACAGGATTGATTTGCTGATGCAGGAGGAACTGAACTAAACATGTCGTTGTGAAGCAAGAAATGACTACTGTGCTACTCTGTTCTAGCCAGTCATGGATTTGTTGCGTATAAGAGAAAAAATGGAGCAAGCTGTAAAAAATTATAAATTATTGACTGTTAATTGAGAACTCCTGCTCCGTATTAAAAAAGTAGATACAGAGTAGGGAATAAGATTGGAAGGAGAACAAAGTAAAACAACTGAGAAGCTACCATGCAGATCTAGGAAAGGATTTTGCTGTACTCTTTTCAGTGTGTAGCATTTTTCACAGGTGGAGATACTTGGAATGGTATGGAATTCATGTTTCTCTCTTTATTTTTCTGGTTGAACTGTCCATTATATTGTTTGGGTTTTTTGTTTATGTCAATCAGAAAATAGTTGTTACGAATCTTATTCAAACAAACATCCTGATACAGCTTGCATTACCTCCTTTTATCTTATGCCTTTATTTAATTCACTAACAAGTAGCCTATAGACTGCTAACTGGCCAGGTGGAGAGTTCCTAGTAAAATATTAAAGTGTTAATTTTTATTTACTATCTGAAAGACCACTAATTGCATGGCAAGTGAAACTAAAATTCAAGTAACAGCTCATTTTATGGACTGCTGTATGGGGTTCTGAAGATGTAGACCTTATAAAGAAGTCTGGATGTTCATAAAAGGCACAAGGAAAAGTTAGAATTTTTAAGTGGCTTTTGTGGAAAGTTTTACTTCCCTGGAACAGTCTTGAATAAAATAAATTTTATAGTCAACAATTTGACAGATCTTTCTCTCTTAGGAGACATCTCACAATGTTTTTTAACTTATCAGTTGTAATACTACCAACTCCTAACTAAACCCACTGAAAATACTGCATTGAAATAAATCAATGAGGACACACACAAACTTGCTAATTATTGGTGAAGACCGAAGACAAGATGTGTCAGAAAAAACATCCCATGGAATCTTTTAACAGTTTAAGCGATTGTAGAACATTCATAAATTTTGTAAAATGCAGCTTTTCAGTACTGCCACCTCTACCAAAATCCATCAGATAAGAGTGATTAAATCTGCATTAGTTATGTAGTATAATTAATCAATATAGCATAGAGAACTGTGGTGCAATGCTGATTAATTTGTATTTTAGGTGCATACATTTCTTGCTTCCAGCTCACCTGAGAATATATTAATCAATTTGGCTGTACAGACAGAAGTGGTTTTAAACAAAGATATCATAGCTGCCATTCCTTTCCCCGTTTACTAAATTTAGTGCTGTCATCTGTTTGCTATCCCCTATTCTGTGGATAGAAATTTGTATTTTCAGATGTCCAGAATAGGATTTAGGCACGAAAGTGAGATTTAAGAGCCTACACTGAAGCTCAAGCTTGCAATCTTGAAAACCCCGTTAAAATGCAATTTAATTTCAGAAGTCTCTGAACTCCCTAAGCATTCTGTTTCTCAATTCCGACATATCTATGGTCTTCTCTTCGTGCATAGAAGTGCAATAGTCATGAGTAAAATGAACAGATTGAAACTAAGGCTTAGCAGGCTCCAGGAGGTAGGCATCACTTCAGTGTTTGACTTTGATGGGCATTCTCAGGCATGCTTAATGTAAACACAGAGAGCAGGAATTCTCAGAGTTACAATTTTCATGTCAAATGGAAGAAGAGATGGTTTTTGAATGGCTGCCCTGTTTGGTGGGTGTTTGACCATGCTAAGCACCTAGGGCCCCAAATGTAATGTTTAGAAAGAGGTAGGTACTTAAAAAGAAGTTCTGGATTCCCAATGGAAACGAGACTTCTAAAAAAGGAATAACTGAAATGGTGTTAACACCACTATCCCCTTTTGGGGTCTGTTCAAATTCAGGTATTCAGAAAAGTGAAGATAAATATCTGAACTACTAGGCAGTATCTTCTAGAACAAAAAGGTACACAGTAAATATAGGAGTTTTATCCTTATGTGTCATCAGACTTCCATTTCATTTTTCATTCTCAAGTTATTCAGCCACTTTGGTTTTTTTCAGTGCTGCTCACAACAGTTATTTTCCAGCTTAGTTTAGATTAATTGTTTTATCAGTAATACTTCCAAAATCTGGGAAAAGCTGTATAATTACAAAAGAGGAGGAGAGAGGTAGAGAGCTTTCCTGTGTAGCCACATAACTTTGTTTTTATATATGCTGCAAGTCTAGAAGAGTCTGAAAGAAATAGCTAATTATCACTTTCTCCTCTGCCCTGGTTCCGTATCCCTTTCAGCTCATGTTAAAAGAAGTTGTCAGCTGGTGCTTGTGCTCTCAGTGATTGCTGTATTTCAAAGTGAAATGTACAGCAGCTAACTTGGGCTGTGAGGATGGAGTGAAGGGAAGACAGCAGTAATAGGAAACAACTTCAAAGCTTTTAGTATCATCAAAGCATCACAGTGCTTTAGCTTTCTATAACTTTAGAAGACTAAATAAAATAATACCTATGTACTTTCACGGCTGTGAAAGGATGAAATTAGCTGAAGGTGAAGCCTGAATTATTAGGAACTTTGGGTCAGGGAAGCACCTAAAAGTCTGAATCTTTTAGAGACGGCATACTTGGACAACAAGGGGCTGTTTGAGAAGTGTGGCTTAGGAACTGACACACCTCTGCTTCCAGATGTAGTGGCCAAGGGAAAAAAAACCCAACATATGAAATCAACAAGTAATTTTCAGTAGTCCAACAGGTCCTCCTCTCCCAGAGTCTTTGCTACAGCTGCCCTTTAGCTACTGTCTGTGGACTGGAGACATTAGACTCTTTAATCCCACCGGGAGAGAATCAGATGCATCCCTGCAGATTGCTCCACATGGATAGAAGAGCAAAGAGGAAGTAATCACATAGCTTTTCAGGGCCACAAAAATATAGAAAAAGGATCTAAAAGGTAATTAACTCTTAAACTCCACAAAGTACAAACTGTCCCCAAAGCAACACCCAGTATCTGACATTGACATCAAAACCAGAGTGTGCTAAAGGAAAGAGACTCCTATATAAGCTCTCTCCTTCTCTATGGGAAGAGCCATATCATCAAGATGGGTTTTGAAAATGTTTTCTTGAGATGGTTTGAAGTCTTCAGCTGTCTATATTTTGGAAGATAATTTTTTTTGTAATCTCAGCATTTTTTCTGGGTTGCAGTCCCTCTCCCTACTCACTTGTAATTATACATAAGAGTTAAATTGTTCTCATCAATGGGGAAAATGTGTTTAGTCTAACTTACACATAAGTTCATTTTTCATCAGAGTTCTGCAGCCTGGTTACATCCTTCATCTGAAATTGCCCCTTACAATAAGATATCAAGGACAGCCTGGCTTGTCTCTTCAACAGTGAAGCCATGAATAAAGTTCTTCCCTGAAATGAGGCAATGTGAGCAAGTGCCAAAGAAAATGTTCCTCAGTGAATGTGATACATTGGTCACACCTCTTCTAGTCAGGTTTATTCTCTTATTACTCTAAGGTCATTCCTTTTGAGAATTGCCTTTAGCAATGTAAACAGTACCTATTGCATACAGCGTTTTTTTTTACACTTTTTCTCCATTAATACTTAACAATTCAGAGTTTCCCCTGAGATGCGAATTTAGATTGCTAAATGGCCTGCACTGATCTGTAGGTTCTTCCTCCTCTTCTACTAGTCTCCCCAACCCCAGGACTGCCATCTCAGAATCCTGCCTTGTGGACTGGACAGCTTTAAAAAACACGAGCGAGAAAGCAGGGAAAAGCAAAGGGGAGATTTTGAAGAATTAATTACTCCCTTCCCTTCCTCACATGCCTTTCTTGAATTTGGATTTGCGTAACAGTCACAGAGCTTTAATCCAACAGCTCTTTCACTGATCTCCTAAGATCTAATAAGGCAAAGAAGGTATGTATGTGCTGGAAAGAGAAAACCACCACACCTTCTCTTTGGTCATGGAATCTCAGCTTTCCTTGTAATAAATTACCAATTTTAATAATGACAGACTTTTGCAAATAGCTTCCATAAATTAGTGCATATCAGGAGTCATTAAGTGGTTTGTCTTCTTAGACACATCTTCCCAAGACCCCTAGACTGTTCAGAAAAGCGGGCTCCATGCTTTTTCTTGCTTGCATAGTGATAAAGAAAGCAGAGCCTGAGGGAAGGGGATTTAGAGCTGAGAACAGCCAAAAACCTCATTCCTGTTGCCACAGCAAGTGTAAGTATGAATACATAAAATAGTGACTGAATGGTTCCTGTAGCTTAATGAAACATTGATTTGGTATCTATGTTGCAAGCTCTGATCCTCACAACACAGTCATTGGCTGAAAACTGTTACTGTGCAGTGCCTGGCTGAAATTAATTGATAGTCAGTCTGTCTCCTAATAGACAGGCATGTATGAAATCACGGAGTCATTAATAAGCCCATGCTGGCAGGTGAGCTTGGAATTGGCAGGACCATGTTTAAATGTGAAAGTGGTTTGCATCCCTAGAAAAGTGTGGAGTAATAGTGGTAAAGTGGATTAGAGTTACACAAATCCTGCTCTGCTGCTCACCTATCAATTCCCTGAGAACTTAACTGCCGGAGAAATGACCAGGCTTGAGAAACTGGAATCTTGCTCATTTCTATCAGCCATTCCCTGCAGGAGATAAAACTCCTGCTTCCAAAATTAAATTTTAAAAGCTTATTAGAAGTGCAGCAAAACTGATAATTAGACTGAGTAGCTCCAGTGCTGTCATTCATTTCCTACTAATCAGAGACCAGAGTATGCTGAGGGATGTTTATGCTGTACAAGTCCAGATTTCTTATGACTATGCTATAGTATTCGGCAAAATAAAGTGCCTTGCTGTTGCTCTCTCCTCCTTGGACTTGTCCCAGGATGCCCTTGTAACAAAAAAAACTTAATAGGTTTTGTGGCTGTGAATTATTTCTGTGAATACTTCAGTACATAACATTATGTTCATTGGAACTGCTCAGTCTATTCAGCTAATCAGTGCAAGCACATATAGCTTATTAAATAATTTGTTCAGCTTTGCAATATATCTGTCTCTTCTTGTTTGAACTCAGCCTCTCTGAATCTGAAAGCTTTGTAACACTACAGGCTTTCAAACCTATGCAGTTTTTACCCTGGACATCCTAGCGCTGGTAAAGGGTCGTCTTTCCAACACCTCTGTCGTGGGGAGTTTTTGCTGTTCTTAACTGAATAATTAATCCATATGGAAGGGCAGAGTTAAAATGTTTGAACATGCAATTAGAAAGACTGCTCTTTAGTCTTGCCAATCAGGCTGCTTTCCAGATGCTGGCACAGCAGAAGTATAATTTTTTCTGCCTCAAAATCACTGTGGATAATTTTATGCGACTTGGATGAGAGGGAATTTTCTACAACTTGACTCCAAAATTACATCCCTTGGAGGAGAGCGTGAGAAAGCAAGTTTAGCGTATTGAGAATCTGGAACATTTGGGCACACATCAGATAAGCTTGACTTTCTTTTGTATGCTTAGCTTTGAAATCCCAATTATGAAACATTATACATTTGTGATGATAAGACTTGTAATTCTCAGTGACAAATGGGATAAGATAGCTGCAACAGTAATCATCAAACCGCAAAGCATCTTTCACAGTCCTCACAAATGCATATAAACCCTTAGAGGAAGGCCGTTTCCTTTTAGGCTTTTTCAAAACTCCAGTCTCCACTCCACAAAGTATTTCACACAAGTAGGTCTTTCTGTCCTAGCAAAGCTCTCTTAAAATCAATAAGGCTTTGGAACATTGCTTTGCTATCTTAGTGCAAAGGAGGACTCCATTGATTTTGGTGTAGCATCTAACTGGTAAACAATGTACTATATATTCTTAAAATGACAAACTGGTACCTGACACTACATAGGCAAACTTTTGTGATGACAGAACTCTAGCCAGCACCAAATTTGAAGTCTTATTTCAGCCATACAGGAACAAAACACCCTCTTTGCACAGAATTGATTAAAGTTTTGAACATTTTCACATACATAAAGAAGAGTAGATTCGTTTATACAATTATACAAAGACTAGGATCTGAGCAGACCTCTCCGATAGGACTGAAATAAATTATCTGAAGAATTGGTAACTGTACTTTGAAAGACAGCATCCTTAACCTGTACTTTATGTAGATTTCTTTGATTCACTGAGATATCTAACCAGTCCTAATAAAACATTACTACAGTTCTGAAGTTTTTATTTTTGAAGTTTTTCTTCTTAGCTGTATAGAACTGACAAAGCTGTTTCAGTATATAGTGAACAAGTTGCAGAACATGTATTCCCTGCTGTATATCCACCATATACTTTTAAAAGTCTTTCTACCACTACATGTTCTAAATTAAAAATGCACCTAAAAAAACTGTGTAACTGTCTTAACATCTTCTGCATAACCATTGCCTGTAACTGCCCTAATAATATGTTGTGGGTTTTTTTTAAATAGACTAGATGAGGATAAGAGGAGGCCCTTTAATAGGAGGAGAAGGTTAGATGTAATTAAAGATCCTAATGATTAGCAGGTGTATTTCTTCAGCTTCTTTTGAAAGCTGAATTAGGACCTTTTTTGTGCTGCAAAAATACAGGAGGAGTATGTTTTGAGGAGTATGTTTTAAGGAGTATGTTTTCAGCAAAGGTTAAGCTCTATAAGAGAGGAAATGGAGGCATGGGAAAAGGAATGAAAAATGATTGCTAATAGGCTACCTAGAGACCTTAAGTCTGATTGTAAAAAAACCAGTGTATGCTTGGGATATGTCTAATTGCAGAAGAAATAACCTAAAACTCCAGGGGCTCTTTCAGTCCAGTGTTAAGTTAGTTCAGCAGGATTGTAATGCTCTCAGAGCAGAGTTAATAGGGTGGTGATTCAGGAATGCTAGACTTAAACTGTAGTGCTTTTCAAAGCTATGTGCAAATTTTGTAAGACAAATTTGAAGTCTCCAGCTCTGAAATTCAATGCACTGGAATATCACTGCAGGCTTGAGCAGAGCAAGAAAGCTTAAGCATGAAGAAGTACCTTTGTTCTGTCACTGCTTCTAGGTGTCATTCCATAACACCTAAAAACTACAAGTATTGTGGACTCTGACAGAAGCCTGGTTTGAGTATCTGGATTCTTTGCAGGGTCTCAAAGAAAGTTAGGTACTTTAGAGCACAGTCTGGATCATGGAGCATAGTCCAGAGCGAGTAAGTAGGAAATGCTAAATATAAAGGTGTGTCTGAAATACGAGGGACTGGGTTTCTGCTCTGGAATTCTTACCTGAAAAGAGCTCCTACTCTGCTCCTCTTTTCAAAATAAAACATAGTTTTTATTTCATGAGCCTGCCTTTTCTTTGAGCTAGTCTAGTGGAGGGGGTGTGGGTATATAAGCTCATTCAGGAGGCAGCAATGTGCCTGGACACAGCAGGTGCTTCTGACTGTTGGTGAAACATTGTGGAGTAAAGAAAACATGATTTGCTGGGTCAGAGGTGGGTGGGATAGTGACTTTTTCTAGCTTTACTGTTAAAGACCTGATCTAGTCTTATGAAATACAGACACTGAATTAAATGTGGGAACAGTACTTTATTTTGGTATGTGGGTGAGCAGTGCCTTCGTTTATCTGGTACCTGAACATGACTCACAAATAGTAAACAGTGACTGATAGTAGCACTTCAGTCTGGACAGTGTGTAAGCTTGGAAACTGCTTTTAATTTTTCTTAGCTTGAGTTTTGAATTTGCTTGTTTTAAGGACATTTCAGGAGTTACCAATGCTTGAGGAGTTAACAGAAACATCATTCTGAGCTGTTAGGAGTTTTTATTTTTGCTGAGGAGACAGAGGTGTTTTGAGACTGTTTAAGCCTTTGTGTTTACATCCACTTTTAAGCTACCATGTGTTGTATGCCACCTCTGATAATATATGTTGTTAATGTTCTCTGACCCAGTGCAAGGATCAGCCTTTTGTCAGCCCTCGGAACAAACAAAAGCTTTAAGCTAAAGAAACACAATAGTGTTATTAGACATTGCAAGAGGTCCAGGTAGAATATAAAGTGGGATTTCCTTGCACTACTAATACAAATGATTCAAAAAGCCAGTTTTAACTGTACCACTGTTTTCACTAATGACCAGAAAGTAAACCTGGACCATGAACAAGCGAGACAGCGGCACTGGCAAAGACAAGCTCCGTTGCCAAGTACCGCGCTTTTTCCTCCATTTTCGAGGTTTTTGAGGTGGACGGGGGTTCCCTGACCAAGGGAAGCCCGAGGCAAGGGGGAGAGACCCGGCAGGAGTCGGCATCTCTCCCAAGAGAGTCCGAGAGGGCGACGTGACTGGGGGCGTTCCCGGTGAAACCGCGGCAGATTTAAACACGGCGAACCCGGAAGCAGCACTCAGAGCATGAACAAGCGAGACAGCAGCTGTCTCACTTGTTCACACGTGGCCAGCTGGGCATGTGGGGGAGTGGCACAAAAAAACCCCAAACAACCAAACACCAAAACAAAAACCAAAAACCAAAACAGTGATGGTTGTGACCAAGGATGAGGAAAAGGCTGAGGTACTTAATGCCTTCTTTGCCTCAGTCTTTAATAGTCAGTCTGGTTCTCCTCA
>JAVSBS010026218.1:0-43508 GCA_033124195.1 Coracias cyanogaster | reverse complement strand
AAAGGGATATTCCATACCATATGACGTCAGCTCAGCTATAAAACTAGGGAAAAGGGGAGGGGGGGGCGGGCCGTTCCGTTGTCCTCCAAAAAACCTCTATGCGTCTTGGAGCCCTGCTTCCCAGGGAGTGGCCAAACGTCGCCTACTGATGGGAAGTAGAGAATAAAACTTCGTTTTCCTTTGCTTCCGCGTGTGAATTTGCTTGGCTTTTGCTTCTATTATTATTAAACTGCTTTTTATTTCTTATATTATTTTCCTCCCCTTTCTTTTTGCTCTGCTGAGGAGGGAGAGGGGAAGAAAAGGGGGTGATAGAGTGGCTTGGTGGGCACCTGGCACTCAGCCAAGGTTAAGCCACCACACTCATCCTTACTTTTTATTTTGCTTTCAGTTCTTTTAAAAATCTAATTAATGAACTTTATCTGCCAAAGTTCTTTGTACCCTTTAAAATGCTTTCTTTTATGTTTGTATGTCATTTTATACCTGCTTAAACCCTGCTTCTGTGTGACATCATTTAGAGCATTTACTAGAACTGAATATCTCTTCTATTTTTTTTCCCTTTCATAGTTTCAGAAGCACTCATCCTGCTGCATGTAGCAGCAGGAAATACAGTTAAAGTATCTGACTATCTTAACGCTGTTCCTGGAGCTGGCAACAGTTACTGGCAGATACCTGGATGATGTTTCACTTGTCTCTGCTAGGGTACCTCTCTTAAGTGGAGATGTAATGAATGATGCAGGTTTTAACCTGAGAAGGCTGTCAGTCCCGTGGTGATGTGTGGGTCCTGCTATGCCTCAACTGTGGTCACGCATTCACATTACTGTAGCTGTCTTCCAGATTACTGGTGCAAACTGGCACAGGACCTAGGAACATGGAAACTGGGGTTTGGAGAGCTGTATTCTCCCTCATGATCTGATCAGTCATCCTCATGTGTTTTCAAAGACTGTGTGCAAGTCGTTCTATTTTCAGATAAATCAGCCCCTTTTCCGTTGACTGAAAAAACTAGCAGGGCTCCACTTCAAAAAACGTTGTATTTGCCCAACGGAACAAATAAAAATCAAGGAAAACAACTGAACGTGCTTGGGAAAACTCACAATGCTTGTAGACCACTCTCAGATAAGAGGTGAACACCCTGCATGCACACAGCAGGCATTCAGGAACAGCAGCATGTTGCATGTTTCCTTAAACCTGCCTGTAGCTCTTGCTTGATCCTTCTGGTTAAGGGAGGTAGGACAAACCATCGCAGAGGCATAAGCCGTGCCTTTAACAGTGCTCTCACCACTGCTTCCTGCGAGGGACAGGGCATTCACTGTGTGAGGTCCTTGTGGAAGTCTAGCAGGGCTGTTTTGTCATGGCTCACCACATTCACCTCTCTTTTTGCTGCTGAGACTGAGCTTGGCATTCAAAGAGGGTGGGGAGTGGGCAGGTAGTTTCTGACAACAGGTAGTTGCTACGTGGCTTTGGGAGAATTGCTTTTTAGAAGCATGAAAGCTCTTGCCATCACTTGGCTTGCCAATATATAGCACTTGTCTGCATTTCTGAGCATAATGCTATTATTGTATGAGAAACTTAATCATCCTCTCTCCGCCTCCCCAGCCTGGACTAAATGTGAACAGAAGATCAGTGTTGCTTTTCCATCTAACAGGTTTGGTATTGAGGGCTGGTAAAGATACCATAGAGGCAGTTTGGATGGGATAAAGCAGCACCCTAGGCTGTGTCCTTGCAATTTTCCACTGGCAGAAAGGACTAGCTGCCAACGTGCTGGGAGAATTTAAAGAAATTAAAAAGCAGGGAAGAAAATGAGTAAAATAATGATAAATATTCAGAAAGGGGTGTGGAAGCAAAATGTAGACCAGGTGAAAGTCAGGAAGAAATATATTGGTTGGAAGAGTCAGCAGAGGGCTGGCAGCTGGTGTCAAATGGAAACACTGCACTTGGACCTTTGCAAAAGGTGAATGGCTCCAGATTGTCATAGGATCTTTTAAGGGTTCAGGAATATTTTGGTGGTAGATAGGTGTTAGGTAACCACTGGGGGGGATCTTGCAGTAGTTTGGCTCATAGTTGGATTCACAACCCTGTGTGCCCATTAAATGCTGAAGTACATGTGGAGCACAGCTGTTCATTTAGTTTCCTCTGAAAGGAATTTAGCGTGCAGGCACCGAAACCACTCACAAACAGATCAATGACAGGCAAATAGAGACAGCTGGCAGGAGGGTGGCAGAGCTGAATCAAAGCTATGTCTGAGCTGAAGCACTAGGTGCATTCTAAGAAAGCATGCAGATTTTGCAGAACTTTGAAGAACCGATTTTTAATGGAAAAAGGCTTCATGACTTACCTGTGATGTGTTCAAGTATTACCTTTCTAGCCACTAAGTCCTTCACTACTTTTTACTGACTAATGCTGAAAACTTTCAGATTACTATCTTCCTGTCCTCTCCCATTTTCTGTGGCATTCATTATAACTTGTTTTTATGGCACTCCAGGCTTCAAACCCCAGCCTGAGATGTCTCTGTCCTGACCAAATGCAAGGGAGGGGAAGCACAGAATTTTATGTCTGATCTGCAGTGTGAAAGCACAATGGTAATCTCAGTCCTGCTGGTTTGTAGCATATGTGGCTGAATTGTTACAGACTTCCTCTGATTTATCACCAAAGCAGCAATGAAAATTCAGCTGACAACACATACTTTGAATTTCTCCCTGGGTGTTATGAGGCTACTTCTCCAGTAGTTACTTTCACACCAAATTAAAGTAGCTTTATGAAGACATATGTTTAATGGCTGTAGCTTTTTAAGTGGTTTATCACTTATGTCTGCCCTGAAATCAGTCACTCTACTTCATTCCTGCTCTGGGAAGAGGTGGCCAAGAATCCGGACCTGTCACAGCTCCAGTGAGGCTTTACATCTCATGCCTTTGGCCCACTCCTCAGCTTCAGTGAAACGCTGAACAATATGCACAGATCCTTTTTCTCTGGAAATCCACAGGCTTTCTGTAGCTAGTTGCAAAGCTGACCTGCTTTTGGCTGTGGGATTTTTGCATGACATCTGCGGTCACCTTTTACAACTAGAGAATAATGGGGAGGCGTAATGTAGACATTCCTATCATGTAATGTTACTCGTGTGCATGCTTTCTGCAGATATTCACCTCTGTGGCATGGCTCCATCTCTATGTTTCATACATTGGCAGTCTCTTAACACAAGGGATCTATGAATCTTGGTCTTTATTTGAACATTTCTGTTTGTTTTATTTGACGATTTCAAGGTAGTGGCTTTAAGATATGGAATAATGTAGAAACCTTCATTAGAAAGCTTCCTTCTCTAGAGATGGACAATCAGAAGGGGGAAAAAGAGAAAAGAGTCTTGAGAGCAAGCAAATCAGTATGTGTTCAGAGTTGTAAATTGTCTAGGCTTTTTTAAAGTGATTGAAGTTCTTGATACAGATTCCAATGAAGTGGAAAAGGATGTATTAAAAAACAGAAAATATTCTCTCACATATTCTCAGCACAGAATGTTGTATAATTGTATCTCTGGCTGGGCTATGCTTCTGCAACAAGTTCAGAACAATGGCAAAGCCATCTCCCCATTCCTGTCACAGCAGTCGCTCATGCCAGAAACATCTGGAACTGTTAGGCTTTTAAAAGCTGTGTTCTCATGTGGTATGATCTGTCAGTTGTAGGTTTACTTTGAGCATATCCAGTAGGACTGTGTTTGCATTAGAATCGCCAGGGAGGTTTCCCTGGCTCACTTCAGTGAGAGCCCTTAATTTTTGTTTGTTGATTGTACATGTAATTATGTGAAACCGTCGCAAATTAGACCTTTTCTCTGGACAGCATGCACAATTTCAATTACTGTCAGCAGAATATTCTGTTTTTACTTTAAAGCATTTCCTCTTTGCCTTTCCCAGTTCTGGAATCAACTGAGATTTTTCTTCATGTCCAACCACAACTTGAATCAAAGGATTCCAGTAATGATTATCCTAGTCGTGTTGGATGGGACTCTTCTCACTGCATTTAGAGAACCCTGGAGACTTCTGTGTTGCGATTCCTCCTAGCCAAAGATACACATGCAGAAACTGGAAGACATTCTGTTGATAATTCTCCATTCATTATAAAGACAGTCTAGCCAGCTCTTTCAGAAGTAGATCTTTAAATTAGATGCAGTGAGTCCTCAAACTGGGGATTAATCTTCCAGAGAAGACTGTGGAAGACAGCACTGCATTGTACAGGTTGTGTACTTGATTTTTCTTTGATTTGGTCTTTTTTTGTGAGCTCTACTGCTGACCTCTTGTACAACCGTGGGAGACTAAGTTTAATCTGTTTATTTCCATTTCCCTAAAATTCCTTCCCATTTTCTTCAGGCTATAGTCTCTTCAGGGCTGGGAATGTTTCTGGGATTATATAGCAGTTTGCATAGTCAGATCTTGTCATCTGCTGGGCCCTCTAATTACCTACATTATCCACAGAGCAACCTGGGCACAGTGTTCCTTGCAAACCTGTTTTCCTAAGCGAGCATCTCCAGTCTTGTAACATCTCTGGTAAAGACTGTTAGCTGGTGATCCTAAAGCTCCATACCACCTACTGCCTCTTCATCTGATGCATTCTGCCCTCCAACTCATTCTCTTGCTACAGGCAATCTGGGATTCCTGTCTCTGCCTCTAATGGACTCAGAGGAGAAAACAGTCTTTCCTGACACTTTCAAGATAACAGCCTTTAAAAAACAAGCCATGGAATCATTTGCAAAATCTTGCTCAAGGGTTTCCTGTAAGGAGCAAACTCCCAAACCAGTATGCAGTTTGTGTATGGGCCTCTGTTTCAGTAACTAATTTATGAAAACATTAATAAAGCCCAGCTAACATCTTCACTGTGTAAAATACAAACTTTTGTCATATAACTTGCTTTCTGACTTTGTAATAATGTACATTTTTCTTTCAACAAGTCAGACATCCTTGATTCTTTCCCCTTAGGTTGCATTTTCTTTATTAATGCTTCCAGATGTCAGCTGAGCCAAGTTTTCAGGTAGGTACAATGACACGGTGGTATACTACAGTAAATTCCCCAAGCTTGCACTCTGTGTCTTCAGTACAGTGGATGCAGTGAACCTTGGGGGCCTTTATTTTTATGACAGCAATAAATTCACCTAGTGAGATGAAGACTTATTTTACAGCTCTTCCCTTTCATCATGATAGCACTGTATAGTGCAAAGCCAGTGAAACTAGACTTAAATAGTAGAAAGTTTGAAAAAAGAAAGAAAAATACTAAGATTGCTGAGGAAAAAACCCAAGATATTCAGCTGTCCAAAGGCAGCACTGAGGTGGATATTACCATATAACTCTTTGGGCTCTGGATCTACCAAAAGACTCTGCCAAAGGAGACTACTCAAGCCCCACAAGCTAAAAATGTATCTTGTATGAGCTCCAGTGTAACATTAGGGTTCGTTTGAACCCTCTCTGTCAAGGATCAAGGCCCATGATTAAAGAAAATGACAAGCAAAAAGCGTTTCCC
This sequence comes from Coracias cyanogaster, assembly GCA_033124195.1. Lineage (NCBI taxonomy): Eukaryota > Metazoa > Chordata > Aves > Coraciiformes > Coraciidae > Coracias > Coracias cyanogaster. The sequence continues at coordinate 38,015 of JAVSBS010026218.1, read as the reverse complement.
AACCTGCTTAGCAAAACGTGGCATTCAGAGACGAGACCTGAGGTCAGGTTTGCTGTCATATCTCTTTTGTAGCTATCCATTATGGAATTTCTTTGGCCTGGGTCAGATCCAATCTAAACCACTTTATTGGCTTAGGTCTGTATAAGAATTTCATTTTGAGCTTTCTTTTTAGCCATTTTATTTGAATAACAAAATAAGAAAAAAATATTCTTTTTTATATTCAGGATTTTCTTTTCTGTTAGAAAAAAATACATATCCAATAAGGAGCATTTCTGTGCTGATAATTAGTTGAACATTTTTTCTGACAGACAGGTCATATGCCATGCAAATAGTTAATATATGTGCATGAGTGCCAACTTTATCTAAGTATTGGACAATCAGTTTGCTGTTGAAAAAATAGCAAGGATGGAAAACATCAGGGAGATTAATTTACTGCAGCTTTTAATGCTTGTGGACAGGATGAGCCTCTCCATTTTCAGAAAGCTAAGAACCAAAAGTAATGGTGTTTCAGTCAGAGGTTCTGTTACAAGACAGATCCCATCACACAACCCATTTCTTCAACAGAAATAAGAATTTAAAATTTTATTTTTGCAAATTATCTAACTTAAACCTAGCAGATTGCATAGAAATCTGAGAATCCTCACAAGACCACCCAAGGTAGGTAGATAAATATGAATACTAAGAAGATGACCCTTTCTTCCCACATCATCAAAACACTGTCTCTGATCTCCTCGTTGACCCAGAAGTTAGGCAGAGCTGGGAGTTTTTACCATACCTGGAAGAGAGTTGTGGGTAGGAGCTGCACCTTTGGGAAATTCTCTCTTTGGGGCACTGGACACTAGGAGATGACTGCAGAAGGTTTACAGAACTTTATCATGTTTTGCCCGCTTTTGAGCTAGATTTGTTGATGTTAAATACCAGAGGGGTGCTTCAGATTCGAGGATCATTTGTATCACTAAGTGCATTTAAAGTATTTATTGAAAGAGCAGATGGGGTTTGGGAAAGGCAGGTATCTTACAGTACTGCTAGCTGTAGCGACCTATAGCTATTCTCTCTAGCTTTGACCTGACTTAGAAAAAGATACTTAATTCTTTCGTCCTTCACTTTCTGTCTACAGTTAGCTTTGATTTATGTCATGAATCAATATGAATGTGTTATCAGTGTTTTATAACTAAATAATTACTCCTAAAACATCAAGTTCTACTCTTTCAGATCTGTGCAGAGGGAACATAATTGTGCAGGTAAATACGGCATTTGTATTGGCTTTAATTAGGAATATGTGTGTAACTGAGAGCAGGACACATACTGTCTTGTAGCATTGGCATGTTACAAGACAACTGCTTTTAAAGGATTAATTTCCTAGTTTAGACACTGTAGAAGAGACATCTTTAACACAATAAGGTTCAAGGGCTGGCAAATTCATTACAGAAAGAGCTTGAATAGCTAGGTCTGTTTAGCCTACCCAAAAATAGACTGAGCATGAAGTTGATTGCAAGGCTTCAGTACTTTCAAAAGTCAAAACTACTAAGTAATAAAGGCCTCTTTATTCTAGCAAGGAAAGGCATGAAGAAAACTAATAGCTGAATGTTTTTTCCAGATAAATTCAAATTAACAATTTCTGTCTCATTTCTAAGAGTGAGATTGATTAACCACTGGAATAACTATTAAAGGACATGGAATCCTTGTTTCTAGAAGCTTCCAAATGAAGACAGGACAATGAAAAACATATTTTTAGAAGTTGTATTTTAGTAAAAAGAAGAAAAAAATTGGCAAGCTCGATACACAGGTGATAATAAAATTCAAGAACATGTATTACACAGAAGGTCAGACGAGGGCATCTCACAGTTCTTCCCAGTCTTAAACACCTGAGTGAAAGCAGACCAAGGGAGAGAGCTTATTCTCAGTATTTTCAAACGCTGAATAAGTTGTTAACATTTATCACCCTGCCTGTGATTTCAGCATTATGCTTGCGAAGTGCAACACAGAAATAGAGGAACCCAGAACACTCAAACTGCAATTACGTTATATGAATAGCAGGCAAAGCTTTTATTATCCATCATTGGGCTGCTGTTGTACCCTGGAAAAATATGTCTGCTCTGGCAAACACTGAATCTCATCTGCTTTACGCAAAAAGAACAAGAGGGAAGAAAATATATACACATGACAGCACTTCCTGTCTGACAAGAAATGCATTTGTGCCTTACTCAAAGAAACAGAGATGCCTGCATATGCATGAGATAGGTATATTCAGGCCCCTATAGGCATGGAATCTGATTAACACCCTGTTTGTGCATCACTCAATGAAGCTGACATTCCCTAGAAATTAAATGTGGTAAACCACTATCAGAAGACCCCGCCTTTTCATATGCATTATTGAGTGAATGTGAGAATTGGGCAGGTGGACCAGTCAGGTGGGGAAAGGAGTTGTTCAAAGTTGTCCAAAGGTGTGTAAGGGAGAGAGGCATGACATGGCATTTATGTCACTGGCTAATGAAATTCATGTGAAAGTTCTAGCAAGCGGTAATCTTGCAGAGGGTACACACAGGATGGGAGAACAGCAGCAGCTTCACTGATGGATCAGTTATACCCAAGCTAGACTTTACCAAAGTTCAACACGCCATTACTGGATGAACTCCTTGAGAAATGTTTAATGATAGATTATGTGATTTTTATGATAGAGCTTGTAGTAACAAATCACATAAAGAGCTGATGCAAGAAAGCAAAGAATGTGGAGATCAGCAGGAGTGAGATACCAGGTTGTATTAGGGCTGAATTTCTAGGCATGAGTCAAACACACATTTATGTATGAGCTGATGTTTATGTGTAATACCTGGAAATCTGCAGATAAGTGCATGATTGGCAAATAGGAATAGGCTTATGCATGTGTTTTAAATACTCAGAAAAGCCTTAGTCTGACAAGGTAAAGATTTAAATACACAGTTTGTGTGAGATAGTGAGGTTTGGTGATGTCTCCTTTATAAAGCAAATCTTGTATCGAACTTGACGTCCTTCAATGATTAAAATAATGCCAGTTACATTTCTTGTACTTTGCTTATTGGGTTTCAGTATTTTCTGGGGGAATGCAGTGAATTTGCTTAATGTTGATGACCGGTTATGGATGCCAACAATTTTAGTGAAGTCTGGTCACATCTATAGCAGTATAATGTTTTTGTGATTCATGTTCTTTTTAATGCTCACCTATCTGTGTGAGTGTTTGAGTTTCCAGAACTGAGGGGAAAATTGCCCTGGGTTGTTTTTCTTTCTTGTCATGGTGACATTTTGCTAAAATCTTTGATGATTTAAAGAGATCTATAAGCATTTAGACGATAAGCAAATATGTGCCCTTTACTTGTTTTTTTGTGAATGCTTTGCTCAGGATAGTATCACCCTGATTTAGTGTAGTGTAGCTCTGTTTATTTACACTGAAATGGCCCCAAAGAAGGAACTGTTTCTAGTATACTGGTACAGAGATACATCTCTTTTCATGGCCTGATCCAAAGCCTATTGGAAGGAGAATGTCTACAGAAAATAGCACTATGGCTATTCAAATTCACAGGTCAGGTGAGAGAGAGACCCATTTTCTATTCAATTTCATAGGGTTTTTCCAATAGGGTCCTTTTTACCTGTTAGCAGCATAAAGGGACTGGAGGGAACCCAGAATAAAGCTGGAAACTTTTCATCCAACAATTTCAGATTTGTTTCTAGAAGCATGTAAAAATGCCACGAAGGGAAATGTACCACACTGTTAGAAATGCTGTGAACAAAGTGTGACAAAGAGATCACCGTCCAAGGCAAGCACAGCATTTCAGAGCACAGGCGGCAGGTGACTGTTCAGCATGATTGAACAAATCCGTTTAATAGAGGCAAGATATAGAAAACAAAAAAATTAACAGTTTAACTAATTGGAGACCTACTCAGCATGCAGCAAGACAGCAAAAATAACTTTAATTCCCTGCATTTACAGAGGGCCCACAATACTGGTCTTAAATTGTACAGAACACATTAATGTCTTAGTGCAGTGCAAAATGTACAGCTCCCTAAGCTGAAATGCCTGGCCACATGCATAGGGTAAAATAATTTTAATCCTCTGTTAACAAAACAGAACAACTTTAAAATACTGTTCTGTTTTTTTTTCTCTCTCTCCCTGCTTTTTCTTTTCTCCTACTAAACAGGGAGCACATTGTGAATAGCAAGAAGTGTTTAAATCATGCATATTGTTTTCTCTGTTGTCTCAAGCTTCAATTTAATGGATGCGTAACAGTATGAATGTCAACAAGTGCAACTGGATGTTTTTTTCCACAAGATTTTGACCGTGCTATGTTAGAAGGCATCGTATTCAGATGTACAGTGTGGCTTCCAGACTGCAACCTTTCAAGGAAAAGGGCAGTCTAATGAACTGCTTTTCAGCCACAACTCTGCCTTGAGTAGTTGTTACTCTGCTGTGCTTTCCTGGCTCCCGATGTTTGTGCAGCCCTTCTGTGAACCGATCAGGAAACTGGTCCGCTTGTGAAAGAGTAACACTAATAATAGTATAATCATGATTTCCAACTGGGTTATCTATCAGCTGGAGCAGATTCCCACTCTGGTTTGTGACCTGATTAGATAATTGTTTTTACCACCATTACCTGGAGGGTGGTTCAGGGACAAAGGGAAAAGCCTTTTAAGACCATAACAGCTGTCAGTGCTGAATATGCTGCCTGAGTCATTCCTAGGACATCCTGAGCATTGCTGCTGTGCCCTGTGAAATGTTCCAATGGAGCAAAGGTAAATGTCTTGGAAATAACATAGGGATATAAGAGCAGAGGGTGATCAGGCAGTTGTGCATGGTGGAAAACTGCATAGGATGTGATCAGCTTCAGACACGGTGTTCCTGGATCTCTGATCCAGTGCTCTTCCCCTTCCACATGGCTGGATGGGAATACAGAGCCATCGATCTGGTAGTTTGATCTTGCATACAGATTCACGGCACAGCTTGCTATAGGAATCAGTTCCTTAAAACACAGCTGCTGCTGCAGGGGCTTGAGCTACAGGCAGTTTAGCAAAAGGCTCTGTTATTATGGCAATGCTAGTAATTTTGTTCTGCATCTGCCCAGCCATCAAAACAATAAATGTAGGAGAAGATGTTTTTTTTCAGAGCATTGCTTCTAACCCTTGGAAGGCCACAAGAAGGCAATCAACATGCTGATAAAATCCTCTGTTGGAGGTCCCTTCTCCTTCTACATATTCGCTAATGATTTGCAGTGCTGCCTAATGAAGCTGCCATGAGGTCTAAGGCAATTGTCCGAGTTGCTTGCCTCACTGTGGTGGAGTGAGGTATTAAGCTGTTCAGAATTGGTGCTAGGACTAAGGACCGTTCTTGGCTTTCTGTTGTTCAAGGGAAAAGAAAGTGTTTTTATGTTTTAATTTTAGGTGATTCAGGGGTAGATTTTTGTTTTGCTTTTTTTTCTCTATCAAGAACAGAAACTTTTCCTTTTAGTTCTTCTTATTCTGTTAAACTTGAAAATTCTCACATCGTTACATGCTTTCCAGACCCTTCAGCTTAGCAGAAATGGTGCTGGAGGCTGTGATAACACTGCAAGCTTTGGTAATGTTGCAAATCTTGGTTTCTTGTAAAATGTTACATTTCGGGTCAAGCTTTTCAAATAAACCACTAAGAAGCAAGATAAGATGAGGACCAGGAGGAATAGTAGCAGCTTCATCTTGGTACATTATATGCACAAAATAAATGGAACAGGTTTGTATTGACGAAGCCCTACATCCAAATTCTGTGTTGTCAAGAAAATTTTCACAGCTTGAAAAGATCTGACCTTTGTGTGGCTATTTTGCAAGCTGCAAAAGCAACAGGTTCCAAGTTCATGGAGGATGGGATCAGGTTATATTGTATTGGGACTGTAGTATACAGCCTATATTAATTATCTCATTTCATTTGTATTAATAATTAATGCTTTCATTTTCTTATGTTCGCACTACAAAATTAGAATTCCTTATTCCAATATAATAATTTCCAGCAAAATAAATATTCTGCAGTGCTTCACATAGCATTAATTTCCTGCTTGGGTTGTTAAAAATATTTAGAAACTGTGTAGGTGGAGCTCTGTATGGTTAAAGATGTCACCAAAACCTCTCAGTGGAATTATTTTCTAGTAATGCTTTGAATCATGTGTACGCTGGCTAGCTCTGGGGCTCATATGACCTTAGCTTTGTTTCTCATGGGCAATCCCAGTGGTAGCTTAATTGTAAAAATAGCAAAACCTGTTTCTTCAGACACTAGTCTTCGTTAGATGGTATTTAATACTACAGCTCATAGTTGGTATTAGTGCTGGCAACTTAAGGAATTAATGCAGAGCACTTAAGGAATGTTAGCTGATTCAAGCTGTCCACTTCCACAGCAAAGTACCTTTTCTGTGAATGTCTATTCTCATCTTGATTTTTGAGTTAATTTTTTTCTTTTTGCAATTGAAGCATGGGAATCAAGTGATTTAGCCTAGGGAGCAGGAGCCCAGAATATAACACAGGAATACTGATTTGATGTGGGGAACAGAAGGTCTTTAATGCCTCTTCTGATGGGGAAATGCTCTTAAAGTAGAGAACAGGAGTTTGAGTGGTTGCAGGAGGTCAGACTGATATTCCATGAAAGGTAAAACACTTTCATTTCACAGATTTCTCAAAAAAAGAGAAAAAAATCCAAATAAAACCTTAAAACTAATAGAATACTGCTTTTCCCTTTCTGGAGGAGCTACTGTAACATTTCTGTCAGCTCTGAACTTTGATTGTGTTTTCAAAATTAGTTCCATTAAAAAATGTTGTGTTCATAGGTCATTCAATACTAGTGCTATATGGTCAACTACGGTATGTTTGCTAGTGTTTTATCCAGGCTAGTTTGGAATACACAAGGGAAGTGGTTATATAAATAAATCCGTATTAATAGAATAATTGGGTGACATTTAAAGCAGTGACCTTCAAAGGGGTTTTAATGATTTACTAGGATTAGTTTTGTTTGTGCTTGGAGTAGGTGTTGAAGATCAAGATTCCTGGATTCTTTCATGGCTTAGGCATTGGTACACCAGTGCATGTCAACTCGTGACTGTGTCTGTCAGACAGTACATTGGTGCATATACATACATATATGTAATCCGCAAGGGATTAATTGCTGTTAATATTTGTAAAATGGCTGCAGAAATGTAGTCTTTTACTATAGCAAATGCTCATCTTATTTCAGGTTTTGAAGAAAGAGAAAGAAAAGATAATAAACGTCCCCATTAAAACCTTTGCAAAATACTAGATGAAACCCCAGTAGTTTTAGCTTGCCTAAAACATTTTGTAAGTATTTGTCATATTAATAATTTACTAATAATTATAGATAATTTTGGGGAGCTTTTAATCTAATCATGTGTCATTGAAAAGAATGAGTTTGTTCCTGCTGAAGCTTATAGTGAAAATACTCATTAACTTGTTGGAGCAAAGTCATATCAATTTTATGTGAAATATACTCAGTGGTGATAGGCGGTTCCAAGTTGCTTTTCATGTTTTCCAAATCTTCTCTGACCTGATTACTCTGGAATAAACACATGCTCACATTTGAATTCTCATTTACTCCAAAATTAAAGAACGAAGTCATCGAGATTCTCTATGACTCCATATTTGTGAGATCAAACTTTTTTGGTTAGTAGCAATGACTAACATTTCAACTTCTTTTTTTCTTTTTGGGTGCTGTTGTCTTTTTCTTAAATGGTTGTCCAGTCTTAACACAAAGACGTTGTTTAGCCTAAAAGTAATATTGTATGTATCATTTTTGTAAAAATTCATGAACTTGAAGTTTTCTGTAGTTCTAGAGTATATCTACAAGTGTCTGGTATATATTTAATGATTGCAGACAATTGATCTGCATGAAACATTTTTTAAAATTAATATATACTGCATAGCAGAATTATTACATGTTTAAATCTCTGATTCTTCAGTGAATAGAAATGCAACCTGCCATTGTGGTGCTCCATAGTTTATGACCTAATTTTATGTGCTTTAATATTCTTTCTTCTTCTAAGTTTGTTTACTGCACTGAGTAAAATTATATGATCCATAGAATAGAGAACAGAAAGCTCAATAATAGAAGTTTCATGTATCTGCTATCTGAAGATATTGCAATAAGGCTGAGATGATTTGAGGAAGCCTATACACCTCTTATAAATTCTAGCAGATTTTGTGTAGTCATTTATAAAAATGTACCATGGAGTTTTTCAGCAAGCATGTGAAATCATCCTCTGGTGGGGAGTCCAGAACATCTCTGCCAGTTCAGAGCCAAGAAGTCATGTTAACTACAGTGACTAAACAATAAGCATACTGAGGAGGTTTCAAGTTCCCAGTGAGGCAGATAGAAGGTTACCAGGAATGGCATAAGGGAACGTATAGGCATAGAGAAATGCCCATGAAGCTTGGACAAAATGTCAGGCCAGCTTACTCAGCATTTTTTCCAATCTGATCTTGAAAACCACCATGGATGGACACTGAAGAACATTTCTGAGCAATCTATTGCACTTCTTGACAGCCCTCCTTGTGAAAATTTACAGTTTTAAGATGAGTGTATGCTACTGCATTAGTGAAACAAAGAAGTCCATGATATATTGTTTTCTCTAGCCGTAACATTTTTGTTTGTTTGTTGATCCCATAGAATGTCTGAGTGCTGCATGCTGCAGTAGTCCATCTCCATACCCTGACATGCAAGTCTCTGAATTCAAAGCATCCATCCTTCTGAAAAAGGTGCCCTTAAATAGTATAGAATCCCTGGGTGTTAGCACCTTTCTAGGTGATCTAGATAGTTTCCTATGAGAATGCCTTGAGATTTGGCCATAGACAACCCCGTGACTCCATTCAAACTCAAGTACTAGGGGTTTTTAGGTGCACACAGGATCCGGGGTTGCCAGCCAAGCAGCCCATGAATAGAAGGTCTTCCAGAGCTGAGACAAAGATCTGAAAGGAAGAGTGTGAAATAGCTTTACATTCATAGGTTTCCTTATGATAATTCTCCTTGATAAGATTCTAAGGTACATGAAAAATACTTTTTAAAAAATGGGGTTCTAGTGCTTTGAAGCATTAATAAACACAGTAAGCAATCATAATACCTCAGTATATACTGTCTTTCACATGAAGAGCTGAAAGTGCTTCACAGACACTAATTAATTAAGCCTTACAACACACCTGGGATAGAAACACTTCAGGCGAGTTTATAATGTCAGTTCATTTTACATTTATGTTAACTACAGGCACAGAAAGGTTAAATAACTGGTCCCCAGGGACACAGCAAGTCAGAGCTAGAGCAGGGAGCACAACCCCAAGGCCCTAATTGGATGTCACTCTGCTAGAACAATGGAAAATATGTATTACAATCATACAGTTCACAGCGAAGTAAATAAGCTGTGTAAATATTTGTTTACAGTGTGAGTTTGGGATAACAAAATGTTACTGTGATTTAATGAAGTTCATATTGTACAGACTGAGAAATAGATGCAGAGTAATGCATCACAGAACTTACGTCATATTGGCAGTACAGAAGGATGCCACCAGTCCTTTGCCATCTGCTTCTGCAAACATGTTGTAGCTGCAGCAGCAGGACGAATCTTGCTTTAAGAAGAATGACTGCAGCTGGAGGAACTGGCTCCTCTGAATTCCAAGGAATGGTAGTTATAAACATTCTTTGGGATCTGGCTCTCCATGCCCTTTTTCAGGTCTTCAGTATTTCTTTGTCTTCACCTGTGTACCCTTAGGTGAAACTTGAAGGAATAGCAATAGTGATTTTTTTTTTTTTTTTTTTTCTGTGATTCTTTTTTCCCCAGAGCCACATTGGCTCTTAAAACACATTGGGTAGACCCTAACAATATTAGGGGACTTAATTTCTCTTGAGTTGGCACTGGAAATTTTTTAGGGAATCCCCGGGAGATTTTTTCTTTACAAAGCAAATAGCTGAGATTCAGCTTTTCATGTTACATTTTGATGTTTCTCAGCCCAATCATGTGGAGAAGTTGGATGGGCACACATGTGAATATAGAAAAAAAAATAAGAAAGCTCAATAAAAATAGAAAGTTAAATGATTTGTTTAGTTCAAACTGTGCCTAGCCGTGTACACTCTGCATGGGCTACCAAATTAGTATGAATTTGAAATACACTGTAAGCCTTTGAACTTTCTGGCCTTTGCCAGTGGGAAGGTGCATAATGAATTTGCATTGTTTCCCCTCCACTGTAATTCTGGCTTTTTTACCAGCTTTTATTGCTTTCTAAAGTTCATTGACTACTACCTGCCAATTAGTGGAATCAGTCTGTTCCCCGCATGAGTTGCCAAGGTTTCAAAAAAAATGAAATAAATGCATTGGTGCAAGTTCACATGCAGTAATGCAAACAGTGTCATATCTTGGATGATCTTTGTCATCTTAGGATCTGAGCCAGCAGGTTTTCTCAGACCACATCCCATGGATTGGTGTTTGCCCTAAAGGCTGGGTCGATACATATGGTATACCTTACAGAACACTCTAAACCCAACAGAACCATGCTTAGGGAAGTTGTTTCAGCTATAGGACACTCAAGATCAATCTATTCTTCCTTATCTTCTCTAAAGAAGAGGACTGACACTAGGTCTAGTTTCCTAAATACCTTAGTCATAAAATTTTAAGTGTTCTCAAATGGGACTTACTTATTATTTCCTGTTGAAGTTGTTCTGCTTGGGCTCAATGAATACATTTATATATATATGTGTGTGTGTACACACAGATGTGCATGTACATATATTAAAACTCATATAACTCGTGTAACTCATGACTTTCTAGAACTGTCAGAACTGTAGGCTACATGGATTGTTTCCACAATTGTACCCCCAGGGTAAATGTAGTTGTTCATCTGGGAATAAGAATAAGTCATGTGGGTAAAGGGCACCTGCACAGTGTCCACACTGGGACTTGATTTTATCTAACTTCCCTGGCACATGTTGAAGGTGTGCAGAGAGGAGACTGACCAAGGTCACCCTCACTCAGAGTACAGCAGCTGCAAGTTCCTTAGCGGGGAGCATTGTCCTTACTTAGCTGCTTGATGCAGGCTTTGTGCACTTCTAAGAAGTGGTTAGACTGGTAGGAAAGCAGTATGCTAATGAGAACACTGGAACCTTCCAAGAAGGGGTTGTCTCTGGTGGAATAAATTAAAACACAGACTTCAGCTTCTATTTGCAAGCATGGCAGAGCAGGAGACTTCCACATTAAGTACTTCTAATCCTATTAAATTAGCATACAACATTTTTGTAAGTAATTCAGTCATCTTAGGAAACACTTTCTGCTTCATTAAGACCTACATTCCAAAGTCTTTAGAGAAAATGGCTTCCTATCTGGTTGTTAGAAAAAGTCTTTCTGAAACGGCTTTGAGTGATTTCTCCCTCTTTGTGAAATGGTGATGAGACTGGGGCATCTTTTTACAGTGCTGTATTGCTGGAGCCAAAACCCACATCCTCCCTTGCTTTCCAGTGGGGTTTTCTACTGAATGCCATCAACCCACCAAAGCACTAATTTCTCAAGTACTCGTTACCTTTTTAATGTCCTCACTTTCTCCCATCATTGCAGCTCAGAAAACCCCAAGTCTTGAGCTACATCCTGTTAGCTGTGCATGTGTACTGTGCATACTTGGTATCAGACCTCAGCAGGACATTTGTAGGGTTGGGTAATGACAGGACAGACATTTGGGGTGAGAATACAAACCCATTGTTTTTCACGAATGATTTATTAGGCATTTGCAACTGCTGAACTCATTCTAAGCCCATAAATTTGCATACATTTTTACTGATGTGACCCAATTACAGAATGAATTGAATTTCATTAAAATGTATATGCTGGCTCTCCTTCCAGTAAAGTACTTATTGTTGGCTGCCTTTTGTACTGTACTGAAGGAGAGGCTTGTTTCAATGAAGTCCATAGGCTAGAGCATTTTATGTTTAGACTCAGATCTTACCTCTCAGCTCTGTCAATACCTTTTTTCCTCTTTGTAGTCAGCCTAGTTGTATTGCTTTCAAGTACTAAGGGTAATCCCTTTAGCTTTCACAGGCATTGTCAGCTGCTTTGATGCATGATCTACTGTAACATACAAGTGGGTGCTCATTCCAGTGTGAGAAGTTCCATAGTGTACACCTTGTTCTTTATCTGCAAGTGATGCTGGCGGATGCACTACCTTTCAGCTCCTCTGCATTGTTCTCAAATCTATGGGGTATAGTCCTCTCTTTTTAATATAGAATATATAAATTCTGGTGATGGTGAGTTTGAAATTGGCAGAGGACATTGAATTGAACGCCTTGAAGGTGAAAGTTCTTTCTTCACAAATGAGGAACAGTATACAAGCTCCTTCTCAGAGCAAATTCACTTCTGTGCAAAGCAGCTACTTAAGTCTTACTTAAGACATGCTTTAAAATTAGCTTTTGAACACATGACCTTTAAATAGGTTTTCTGCCTTAGTAGCATAACTGTTTATATATCCCATTTTGAGAGGGAGAAGATGAAACACAGAGTGATTTTCTTTTGTCATACACCTTGAGTTGGTGTATTATAGGGGATAGGAATTCAGAAGTTGGTGAAATCCCACTGAAGCAGTTTAGTACATAGTAAAGCTATGTTACAGACAGGGTGATGAAGAATGTACACACAGCAAATAACCCAAGGGGAAGACTTGTGTCCCAAGAATGTCTGCTGTTTTCTACTGTATCAGTTAGTCTCATTGAAGATATGACCACTCAGGATGAAAATTGCCTAACTGACATTGTAGGGCAGCCACCTTTAATTCCAGCTGGCTATGAGCCCTTTGTTAGACACCTAATATGCAAGGTTTCCTGCACCAATAGCATTTACCAAACCATCTGTTGCTCTGTGGTTTTCTGTCAAATATGCAGACCGAATATCATTAACTTTAAATGAAGTAATATGAGTCATTCATCAAGAGATGTCTCTCCTTAAGTCTGTGCAGTGAGCTGTGAGAGGGAATACTGTGCTTTTTATTGCATGTTTTCCCAAGGTAATGTTGCTTTTAAGTGTCATAGATTTAGAATAATGTAAACAGACACTTGTACAGTGATGAAAGATGTATTCTAAAACTCTGAGGTAAATGGATAAAGACAGAATATATACTTAAAATATGTAGTATTACTTGTTTATATCCCCTGTTGCCTTAAGGTGCAAGTTAAAACAAGCTTTTCCATCTTTATTTCTGCATACCAGCAGCATCACCGCTTCCATACCTGCTAACCTCAAGAGGCAGAAAAATATCGGTCAATGTGAATGCCTACTGATAGTGCTCCTTTCTGCAGAGATTAACACTGAACGGGACACCTCATAAATGAACACTGATATTTCTAAGTTTTCATAGTGTTGACATACAGTAACCTGGCTGCAATAATGAGAGACACGTAGCTGTCCTCCGATCTTGTTATTGAGTGGATTCAGTTTTAAATCCTTTAATGTCAATGAGGGGACCCCTAATGAGGAGCGTAATTTGTTTACAATAAGGATAGATTAATTAAAGAAAGTAGGAGAGCAATTTGTTTCTATATGCTCCATATCTGTTGTTCATACCTAGGCCTTAGCACTCTGCTGTATTTAGGGAGTTCAATGTTCATTCTTCCTCATTGGTTGGTCTCTTTACTAAAAGTGCTGACAAGGGACCCAATTAGTGCTGGCTGTGGCTGTTGTCTGTTTTTTATGGAGGCACCTGTTCAACCTTCAGGAAGGCCAAGACCTACCTGCTCATTTCACACAGGGCAGATGCAGGGCTACTAGCAGATTATGATGACAAATGATGATTAGCCTCTATTGTCCTATTCTGTATGTACAGTGAGAATGAAAGGCATAATATTCATTACCATCTCTGCACAGCCTTCAGAATTTATTGCTGGTGCAAAAATGCCCCTCAGGACTATGAGCACTTTCATTTATTAACCCTACAAGAAAGACAGCATGGGCAAAGACCGTATTACTACCACCCATGTCATCAGTAAGCCTCAGTCCTGCATTGAAGGCTTGCAAGTGAGAATGCTTTGATTGGAGGTCTTTCATTTTCTGATGCATTTATTTCAGGGCTTTCTGAAATTGTTGGAAAGAGAGCTAATTAGCAGTCACAGTCATGGCAGTTCTGTGCTGGTGGACACCTGTCCAAAGAAAATGAGCCATGACCAAGGAGCTGCTTTTATGTGAGCCACTGAAATCAGCCATGATTTTACTGTATTTCACTGTATTTCAATTATTCTTTAACACATGGCCTAAGAGAGATTAATTTGTGACAACTAAATGTGAGCGGCAATCATTCCTACTGTACTTCTTTTTGTATCTTGCCCTCATATTTCAGACTGCACTGTTAGATGGAATGTATGCTTCCCCAGAGAACTGACTGCACTTTTGCTATATACTCTTGTGGCAAAAGCAATGTCATCACTTTTTGTGCCTGTGACCCTTCTTGTTTGCACAAATTTCTTGAGACATTCCTTTTGGGTTGCTAATGATCTCTGCTGTTGGATAGTGTTATATTTGCTAAAGATCACAAGATATCTTGAAAACTTAGTTATGAGTGAGAGCAGATTTGTCTTCTGAGCTTTCTTATCTCTCAATATTTCACACATCTAAAAGGAGGGGAGCAATTCCAAATTGTAGGGGGAAATTTATCAACCATGTTTGAACTGCAGTTCTTGCAAATAAACCTGAAGTAAACTGTATGAACTGAATCAGAGTTGGATAAGAGTCCATTGAAGCTTCTTTCCTTCATTTATACATCATGTTGTATTTAATATACCGTACAACTATTCTCAGTATTCTTAAGTCTCATGACAATGAGACAAAATAGAATTCTCTGATTTTGGAAGATGAGAAAAAATGACCAATGCTCGGGAGCAATATAAACCACAAGTTTTGCATAGGTATTGAGGAATTTAAGAAAAATAAGTAAAGCAAATAAAGTAGTCTAGGGTTTTTGTTTATACTGTACTTTACTGGGATACTTAAAGTAACATTATTCTTTGCATAAATTAGGATATGATCCACCGTGTATAATCTTCCATGTGTTTTAACATCTTGATTTCACAACTCTTGATAAGGAATGCTTCCAGCAATTCAATGCCTCTTAAATCCAGTAGTTATACAAGGCAATATAAAGGACACCTTAGATTGCTATTTACATTGTAAATTTAACATTGCCAAAGTTACAGAAAAAATGCCTACTTTATAAGTGCTGTTCTTACTAAAGTATTAATTTTTCACTTTCTTCAGCAAGTTTTAATGTTGGACAACATCAGAGATAGGCTTACTATCTTCCTTTGGCTTCTTTTATTTGTAAGACAGGCAGCCAAGTGGGCAAAATGCATTCTGGGATGCATTAAATACACTATAACCCAATGTCAGAAGAGGTGATTTTCCCACTGGTTTTGGTGTTGGTGTGGCCTCACCTGTGTGCAGTTCTGGGCCTCACAATTTAAGAAGGCTGTGAAGGTCCTTGAATGTGTCCAGAGGAGTGCAACAAAGCTGGTGAAAGGGCTGGAAGGCATGTCCTATGTGGAGCAACTGAGGACACTGGGCTTGTCTAGTCTGGAGAAAAGGAGGCTGAGAGGTGACCTCATTGCTCTCTGCAGCTTCCTGAGGAGAGGAAGTGGAGAGGGAGGTGCTAAGCTCTTCTCCCTGGTATCCAGTAATAGGACATGTGAGAATGGTTCAAAGCTGTGTCAGGGGAGGTTCGGACTTGGGATTGGGAAACATTTATTTACCAAGAGGGTAAAGGCTGTTTTACGTCCCTTCCAACTGTTCTAGTCTAGTCTATGTTTCTATATTTTATTTTGTTCTAGAAAACCCAGAAGGAGGATCATGGTATTCTTGGCTTCATCCATCATATATACTTTGTGCTAAAGCCAGATCCTCAGTGGAAGCAGGAAACAGCTCAGTGAAATGCTTCTCTGTGCCTCCTGGGGGGAGACCTCTGCATAGCCCCGGCAGCACCAAGTTGCTGGGAGTATCGCACGTTTGCAGCAAAGCAGGCTTTGGTGCACAGAGCTTGCCCCAGAGGCAGTTTCAGACTGCCGGTTGGCTGGCTGTACTCTGAAACTGCAAACTTCACAACAAATGAAGTCATCTAGAGCCTTGCCAAGCAGACAGGCTGTCAAGATAGGTGGGATTCTTTCTGCTCAAAAATGGATTTCTGGTTACTTATGGTGCTCTCCTCCCCCACTCTTTTTTTTCTTTTTGGCTGTGCAGACAGATTTTGGTCTGGAGGCACGTGTCAATGCCTCAGCTTCATTTTCAGGCCCAGGGGGATGCGATTCAGCTCGTTACCTAATTGCAGAGTTGTAACTAAATGACCTGACTGATATAGCTAGGGCAAACTATTGTTTAGCATTTGCATTGCTGACTAGCAGAAAATAATGGCTGTATCAAGGCTCCTATTGCAGAGTTTTCCTGGGAGAAGGCAGGGTCAAAGATTATGACTGAGCTTTCTCCTCTCTGGAACATGGAAGAGAGATTGTCTATTAACATGGCCTCATGTGGCCCACCATCAATTGCAATCAAGGGAAACAGGGTGTCACAGGTTAACCCCGCTATTTCCTTTGCTCTTCTCTCATATAAATATTCATTTTTTATTATATGCTAAGCTAAATAAGGCATAAGAACTTTCCTGCCATAGAATGTAAAGGGAGAGAAAAGTAGAAAGCAGAAGAGAAGAAGAAGCCCTTGAGCAAAAGCTCACTTAGAGTATTTATTTTTTCATTAAATCTCGGCATCTACTTTAAGAATTAAAATATTACTGGTTTTCAGATTTTACAACTGACTAGCCTGTGACTTTAAAAGCATTTGGGGAGGGGTGAATAGTTCATTAGCTTGTTCCCTCAATGACACTTTCAAATGCTTTCCTTATGGTGACCTCTATTTTAAATTTATGGGAATTACTTAAGTGTCAAACAAGCTAAGTGGTGCATTTCATTAATGAAAAATTAATGGAGAAGACCTTGGGCTAGTTTGCAGTACTTGTTTACAATACATATAATTCATTAGAAGAACATCAGTCAAGCAAGGACCCTGTATGGCTGCAGTGGTGTTGTAAATGGGACGTTATTCTCTTTTTTCCGGTTAATGAAAGTATGAGGCAGGGAAAAATACACATAAAAGAGATTTAATGAGTCTTTGCAAAAGTGTTAAAATAGGGTACACAAGTCATAAATTTCAATTACTAGCTCTACTCCAACCATGCTTATTAATGTAGGAAAGAGATATCAGTTCATAAAAGGATGGAAGTATTTGTGACAGACAGGGACCAACTGACTTACAGAAATCTGGGACTATGGTCCACTGGTTAGACTAAGGAACTGAAGAGAAAGTCTTAATGCTCCCATCTTGTCTCTGCCACTGAGGTGACATATAACCATTCTATGATTCTATGCTTCTATGACCTTTAAGCAAGTAGCTTGTCCTCAGAAATGGTGCTGCTTCTCAAAAGTTCACTTTATTTAGAAGCTCCTCAGGGACAGTCTTCAGAGAGAATCTTGCTCTGTCCTTCTACATAATAAAAAGTATGAGTGACTAAAAAATCCAAGTCACACTTCCATGCAAGGTGAAAGGCATAGTTTATTATCTAAAATGAAAAGCTGTGCAAAATTGCACAGTTCAAATGTATTCTCCAGCTTAAACCAGGCTATAGCTACCCATAGGCTTTGGCTCAAAAATAAAACAAATCTTTTATTTAAAACTCTTTTCATCATATAATAGGTGAGGAGTCTTTTAAAGACACTTCCTTCCAAGCACACTAATGCCAAAACACCATCCTGGATTAAACATAGATACTAACAATACATCAAGCTTTAACTCCATTTGTATGATCCAGTTCTCCCCATTGTACTATGGGTATGTTTATCAGGCAAGTGATCAACAATGCAGGAGACAGTGAATCCCAAGTTGTAAACAGTATGGTATAGACCAATTCAGGCATATGGATTCATAAACATGAAGTATCCTGGGGCACAGAAGAATTTCTAGGAGGTCCAGGTGGTCCTCTTTTTAGTGCTTCCAGCTTTAAAGAAGCACAAGAAAGTACACAGTTTGGGACAAGCTATATCATAATGATAAAATTACTTTGTAATAATGTGTGGGTATCAAATCCGCATATCACTGTGCTGGACACAGGACTTTGCTTTTTGAGTGTAGAAAGCCCCTATTGTAGTTCAGACTTGCTACAAAATACTTGACTAAGAGTGTAAGAAACTGTGCCTTAGTTTCTCTGCCTATAAATGAGTATAATGGTATTTGTGAAATTATTGTACCACTTTTTTGTTCAACCTTTGCACTGCTTCCATCCAATCATTGAACTGTCATCCCGGTTCTCATTGCCGAATTACAAACCTCTCATCTTTTTAGGAGAATGCTCTCAAATGCTCTGAGCACCTGGCTGCCTTCAGAGTGATCCTCCAGGCCTGCTGAGGCTTGTTAGCTGCCAGTTTTCCAAGCAGAGCATTCAGATCAGTCTGCTTGAAGGAGTAAATGAGGAATGACAATTATGGCTTTTCTGGCTTTCTGTCGGCAGTGGATTAATAATGTAAAGTACTCTGCAAGACAAGTTATTTGTTTTTCGCTGAGATTAAATGGAATCACTTGGAAAACTATGTGGGTTTATTACTATAATAACTTTCATACAGTGATAACAAATATGAGCACCATAATATCATCCAGAACAGTCCTTAATGGTCACAAGTGCTGTTTAATGTTCTTAAATCAGTTTTGGAATATCAGCTCTGAGGATTATTTTGTTTAATAATACTAATAAAAGCAACAAGAAAATATCCAGATGCTGATTATATTAATCGTAGGGGGAGGAGAAGAGACCATAATTATACAGTACATGAGGCAGAACTCAGCTGACACTTGCAAGGTTCTTCCCAACACAAACCAGTTGACTTTAAAAGCTTTTGAAATAAGCTTTTTCTTCTCTTTCAGCAGGCTTCAAAAATTTGTTCAAAATGAACCAATATTTGGAAATGGACCAGCATGAGTGGTGCATTTCTCAAGACTGCTGTTCCCCTGTATTGTGAATAAATTTATTTAGCTGTGTCTGTATCTGTGAAAGACTACAGTGTGTCCTGTTTAGAAAAACTGGGAGAATTCCACTAATTATCAGTTCAACAAGGCCAAGTGCAAGGTTCTGCACATGGGTTGGGGCAACCCCAGGCACAAATACATGCTGGTGGATTATGGGATTGAGAACAGCCCTGCAGAGAAGGACTTGGGGTGTTGATTGATGAAAAACTGAATATGAGCTGTCAATGTGCACTCACAGCCCAGAAACCACATCCTGGGCTGCATCAAGGGACTTGTGACCAGCAGGTTGAGGGAGGTGATTCTCCCCCTTTACTCCAGTCTTGTGAGGCCCCACCTGGAGTACTATGTTCAGCTCTGATTCTACCAGTATAAGAAAGACATGGACCTGCTCTAGCAGGTCCAGAGGAGGGCCATGAAGATGATCAGGGGGCTGGAACACCTCCCCTGTTAGGACAGGCTGAGGGAGTTCAGAGGCTGGAGAAGGGAGGGCTCCAGGGAGATATTATAGCAGCCTTCCAGTACTTAAAGGAGACCTACAGCAAAGATGGGGAGGGTCTCTTTATCATGGTGTGTAGTGATAGGATGAGGGGTTATGGTTTCAAACTGAAATTAGACATTAGGAGAAATTCTTTACTGTGAGAGTAGTGAAACACTGGAACAGGTTGCCCAGAGAAGCTGTGAATACTCCCTCCCTGGAAGTGTTCAAGGCCAGGTTGGATGGGGCTTTGAGCAACCTGATCTAGTAGACGGTGTTCCTGCCCATGGCAGAGGGGTTGGAACTAGATGATTTTTAAGGTCCTTTCCCACCCAAACCATTTTATGGTTCTGTGATCACTATCATCCATGATTGCTCATAGACTTGGCTTAGGACACACAGAATCCTTCAGCTGACAACAAAGCTGATAGTTAAATAGCTTATTTTTTTTTCTTTTGAAATTCTTTAACAATAAAATGAATGCAACTGAACTTTTTTTTCATGGAGAATGTTTTCCACATTCTAGGGGAAAAAACATAAAATCTACTCCCAGACTGTATCTCCAACGGCTGTTTTCTCCTGTAAGGCTCCTGTTCTTCTTGAAAAGTTGAGGAGGCATTAGAGCAGCATTTTCAATGTATTGATTTTTTTTTTTTTTTGTAGCAATGTATTTGCTGGGGTTTTTTATTTTGGTTTTTGTTTGTTTTGCTTCTGGTTTTGTGTTAGTTTATCAACAAAATAAACTCAGTTAGAAAGCTTGAAATATTTGATTTACAGATCACCTGTATGAGAACAGCTGGCCTACGTGGTTTGAGTATTTTCTGCTGCTGTCAGGCTAATGGATTAAACCCCAAGGTGCCCCCTCTCTTTTAGTGCATGAGGGCTTGCAGGCTCTCTGCAGAACGGCTTCCTAGTAGTACTCACTACCCATCTTGCATGTGCTGGAGGCCAGTCCTGAGTGCTTCAAGGTAAAACAAGAACCATGGCACATCTGAACCGGTAATTTCTGATCTCAAGTGGGAAATGCATCCTTGTGACATTCAAACCTGCAGTATTAGAGTCCGTGGTCTATATGTGTAAATAATCACTCAAAAAGACTTCTGTTTCCAGTGTCTTGAATGTCAATTATGTACTTTCATCAAAGGATTTTAGTATGTAGGTGTGATGATAGCACCTATTCCTATCTAGTTGTTCCCTGTACAGTGTATCTTCTTTCATTTTATTAATGAAGCCATTGGCTTGAAAGACTGTTTCATTGAATAATAAAGCTCATAATGATGTTGAAACTGTTAAGTTTCTCCAAACTTCTAGGTTTCACTAAACTTATCACTGTTAATTTCTTCACATTTCCTCTCTTGGTTTTCGTATTTGAGTGAGCACGATACTGAAATGATTAACTGTTCAGACATTTCTCCAATTGTTATCCAAGTTTGAAATTTTAGAAGCAGAGACTAGTAGACTTTATCTGAGTATGGCAGTGGAAAAGGCTTCCTCAAACTGTCTCACTATTTTAAATGAAAAAACCCTGCAAAAGATAGTCTTTGTAAAAGATATTTTTCCTTGTGGTCAAAGATTAAATTTTCAGAAATAAGAGAATTATTGAATTGGACCCATTAATTCTGTTCTTAAGTTGTGACACACTCAACAAAGTACCAATAAGTGACAATCAGTGCGCATTTTCTTCACTTTGATGGAGCCACCAGGTGACCAACAGACCTTACTACAAGAACGGCTATTAGTTACATGGACTGGGAAAGAAGCTCTAGAGCTTAAATACCGTTCTGGCATGGGGGATTTTATTGACATCATACAAGCAAGCCAGCCAATAAAGCCTAGAAGATAACATAGTCATTATTAAGAAGACTGGAGATACAGCTACATCTCTTTTTGATACACTTAGCTGATACCACCAAGTACTTAAAAGAAGCAATACTGTCCAAGTTTTTAAAAACTGTATTGGAAAGAGATTACTTGACTGGCGTCTGGCTGGCTCACTAGTTCAATTAATAGCTTATCTCTTGTCCTTTTTCTAGTGTCTCTGATTTTTGGCAGAATCTCAAAGTTAATTTAGTATCATCTCATTAATCTCTTAAATCAACACATTTAGAAGAACGAGTATTTTTAGAAATTATTGTCATTTGTATTGATTGAAGACAGATAGGAACTCTTGTATCAAAGAGATATTAATATGTTAAATTAACCTCTAAAACTCGCTTTCTTTGACTATAATAATTAAAGAATGTTTCATAGGCATTGGGAATTCCCAGTTCAACACCTAAATATGAAGTTATTGTGTGAATACATTGTCAAAGTTTAGAAGACCATTGTAAAATGAAAAAAGAAAATATTTTGCAATCTCACACAATCAGGCTCTAAGATCCTTGTGTTTTAAAGTAAAGTTCTGGTAAAGTCAACAGCATTTTTTACTCACTAATGGCTTAAAAGCCTGGCACAAAAAATCTGGAAGAGCTTTCCAGAATGAATAAACTTGCTCAGAAATGTGGGGAGTAATTCTTATCTGCTGTCTGGAATTCTGGAAAATACTTTGTGGGGGTTTAAGCCTAGAATTTTCATTAGCTTCAGGAAATATATCAGAAAAAAATGCAGAGTACACCACAGAGAACCATAGGTGGTCTGTGGACATATTTCTTCTTTATTGTTACATTCTGGACTGATTTGTGGAATAATATTCTTCTGAAGTGGAAAGCATTTATTAAAGAAATCAACAACTATAAATACTGATATTCTACATGGGATTTATTCTAATGGGGTTCTCCTTTCTAAGTAGGAACCAGATGCTATTTAGAGCTCTATGTAGGACTGAAAACCATCTAATGGCTGGTAGATATGCCAGAGGATAATATACGAGAATATGACACTCCATTGTGAGTGGAGGGTACTACTGCAACCCACTGCTGTTTCCAAATGTTTATCAACTGCTTCTTAGAAGTAGCTTTTTGGGTTTTTAATGGTACTTCTGTCTTTCATGTTGTTCCAGAATGTCACTGTTTTCTCTGATGATTATTATTACATTTATTCAGGTTAGAGAGAGAGTTCATGGGTCAAGGATAACTTGTGAAAAGAGTAAAGCCCAGATTTGATATTTTAGACAATTGCCTCACTTCATGCTAGCAATTCAGCTGTACTGGCGAACTTTATAGACTACGTTTAGGAAAGGAAGCAACTCTATAGCTATTTTTGTTCAATATATTTCACATACACTCTTCAATATAAAAATTAGAAAAGCACAAAAGGAAATTTTTATAGCTCTTAGATAAGGAAGCAATCATTGTTCCTTTTTTTTACTTCCTCTGGTCTCCTGAGATTAAAAACAAGTCTCCCCCTAATTTAAATATGTTTTGATCAGTCAGGTTTCAGAGGATTAACCTTCACTTGTAGAAAGTTTCTCCTTGTGATCTATCTTTCCTCCTTGTGATCTATTAGAGAATATATAGTAGCTCAGATTTGATATGGCATTTTTGTTTTGAAATTGAGTTATCATGAATTATTATTTTGTGTCTAGTGGAGATAAGTTCCAGACATTATTTGCTGTATATAAACAGTAAAACATTTTGGTACTTCATTGTCCCCTTGCAGTGTGTTTTGTTGAAAGAAATGTTTGAAATGAAAGCAAAGAGATTAAAAGTTCATACTCCTTCTAAATTATTATTTTTTCAGTTCTGTGTCTTACACAGTGTGGCTCACTCAAGTGGTAGTGCAAATGTCCTAAAAGCCAGCAGATACTAAAGCAATCTCATGATCATCATTTTGCATTCAAATGTGAGGAATATAAGTGACAATTTGGTGTAAACAATAGTTCTGCCTCAGCAGCATTGCCTTGTGCAAGTGAATGGCAAGTCTCTATGAGCTAATCAAACAAATATTATTGCTTGAGTGTGTTGAATGCTCTGGCTCCATTCCCTCCCTAAAAGGATGCATTTCAACTTCCCTTTGCCCAGCCCTGGACTATAATCTGCTTGATATGGTCCATTACATGTGTATAGCGTATATCTGAATCTGAGTGATTACGGAGAAAAGCTTATGCTGTTGGACAAGATTCTTCTTCCACAATGCTTTTCCATTAGTTCCAGATGGTCAGCAAGACAAATCTTTACTCTATTTGCAGAAGCATCCAAACTTGGCAGTAGGATACAGACTAAAGCAGTTCAGCCACTTCTGCTAATTCTCCTGTAATAAAATTGAAGATGCTAAAGGCTGTGAGAATATATTTCACATTTGCCTTTATTCTTAGGGGAGGTACTGCACTGATAACCTGCCCTATGGATAGGTTGCTCCTAGAAAGAAAGGGCTGTAAGAGAGAAGAGGCCTATTGACCAGAGTAAAAGGTAATATGTATGTTTTGAAGTTTAAAGTCACAAATCAATGACACTTTCACATGGAAGCTTTCATACTTGTTGTTTTTGCTCATTCATATCTCTTGGTTTTGCTCATCTCTAGTGATGCTCACTGTAACGCGTGTCCATCAGGATCTCTGTTCATGGAGGACTCCAAAGGGAAAGGGGCTTCTTTTGGAAGAGACTTTCAAAATCAGTGAACTAGAAGAAAAAGTAAAATAACAAACTTCTTAATGCCTGGGCCAAATTTATGCTATAATTAGCCCAAAGAAACCTCACATATTCTTCTTTTTTTCCTACAACACATTGTGCTCACTTTCCATTTCACAGAAAAGCCCGCGATAACCATTCAGTCTGACTTGCAGCATAGTAAAGAAGAACTTGACTCTGAACTCTTTTGTTTCTCTGATGTATGTTTTAGATGACTTCATATAAGTGCTTTGCAGTCAAGTGTATTTGTCTCTGTTTCTGAGAGAGCTCTTCTTCCAGATAGGAAATCTCAAATTTTTCCCCAGGTGAACAGTGTTATCAATATTACTTAGTACAGGATGGCATAAGATTGCACAGCTACAGGAGGAAGAAATTGCTCTAGCAGCAATTTACAGTAGGAGGATATGAGAATGACACCAAATCACAAGGACATGAGTAATATGGAGGAGGTGTGATCAGCTCTAGTCTCTTTTCCAGTTGGAACAATGGGAATTTTGAGGTGACCCCTGCTTGAACTAACTTAAATTATGGAGTACATACTCCAGTCCATAAAATAAGGAAGACAATTTTCTGTTACTGGCAGGAAGCATGAAAAAAATCACCTGAAAATGAGCAACTTGGGAACAGACTTTCAGAGAATGTGATTTCATGTACAAGAGTAATAAACATATGATAAAATGTTGAGAAGGGAAGTGACTGGAGCTAGAATCAGTGATACATTAAAATAGAACTAGGTGAAATTCTTAGCAGATGCATCACAGGAAAAGAAAAAAATTGAAAACAGGAATGTGAAAATAAGAAGCATAAAAATAAAAAACTGGTAAGGCCTACACTCCTGGATTGCCAGCGATGGTTTTTTTTCTATCATATAATGATTGTATTATTCTTCTGTAATGACATAAGTTTACACTGAAAGAAGTTGCACCAGTGTCAATGAGCAAATCTTTCCAACAGAAGATTAGAAATGGGAGGGAAGTTAAAGGAGTGGGGTGGACACAGTTAGGTGTCTTAGAGAATGGAGCTTGGGTACATTGACTGTGAGTAACTATGTAGTATTTATTGAGTACCTATGCTGTTCCACTTGCCTCTTACCAGTTACCCTTTCATATTTCCCTTGGTGGCAGAAGCCATGGCATCTGTGTTTAATCAAGAGATAAGGTATATTTTCCAGTGAATGGAATAGCAGATTAGGGGTAGGAATTGCTTGGTTCTTCTCCTAGGTTAGCTATTGACTCACTATCTGTCTTTCTCTCGCTTATGATCTCATCTCTGTCCCATATTTTCACTGGCTGGAAATTGGGGTTGATGATGCTTACTTACTTCACAGAATTCTAATGAACACTAATGTTTGCCTGGACATACCCTGCCGCAGACACACAAGCAAGTTCAAAATATCATTAAGGATAATTGTGTTCTCTAGTTGATTCCAGTACTGATCTGGAAATAGATACATTTGAGTTTGGTAGTCCTGCTGGGAAGACGCACCATTTCTACATTAACAGTGTTAACTTCCTGGTGCCTTTGAAGAATCCAGCCAAGTCCACGAGATTCCACCTGCATTGAATGGTCCTGCTAGAAGACCTTACATCAGTAAAACCTCTTTCTTTAAACATTTTGTTTTCAGAAACTTGCCCAGTCCATCAGCAGATATTTTAAGCTTCCATGTCACAACCACCACATCCAATCCAAGATTAAGAAAAAATATCTACAAAGATAATTTTTCAAGATATTTGTCTAATGATTTCTGTAACTATTGGTAGTGCTGACAATTTTTCAGAAATTGGTCATTGTGAATCTTGTTTATTTGCCTATAGGCACGTGCAGTGATTTCTTCCAGCAGCTGATTTAAGCAAAGTAAACAGGTACTAATGGATTAATTCTGTTACTTTGCTAGTGAAGCCCTTTGAGGTTCGACTGCCAGCTAGAACTTCCCAAACCTTAATTTTTCCTTTCCTTTATTTTCTGTCACTGGTACAGAATTTCTGTCTATCTTTTGTTAACACAAGCATACCTTGACTGAATGTGAAATCTCTTTGGTTTTCCAAAATACAGAAGTTCTACAAGACTGAAATATATTGGTTATGTAGAAGGAAAACAAGGCTGAAATATTTCTAGTAATTAGTAAGGATTAAAATTGCTTAGTTACTCATATTGGGAGGAGTTATACATCATGTGGTTTAATTGCCTTTCCTTTTTGCTTAGCTTTTGGTCT
This sequence comes from Coracias cyanogaster, assembly GCA_033124195.1. Taxonomy (NCBI): domain Eukaryota; kingdom Metazoa; phylum Chordata; class Aves; order Coraciiformes; family Coraciidae; genus Coracias; species Coracias cyanogaster. Next base: position 11,693 of record JAVSBS010026218.1, on the reverse strand, counting down.
TTTTTTTTCCCCCAGCTCATATGATACAATCTAGTCAGTGAAATTCCTTCCTTACTGGTTACTAGACTGAAACTGATTAATGAGGTACCTATTTTTCTTCGTATCTGGAAAGCAAAGTGAAGGGAGCTGCAGCAGATTAATATTATAAAAGAATATGCCAGATAATATGTCCAATGAAGGGCTTAAAAAAAAATGTAAAATACCACAAACTTTGTAAATTTTCTCTAGAAGCACAAACTGTGCTTTAACTTGAATATACCTCCTGTCAGATGAATCTTTTATTGCTTCAGAAACTGTTCTCCTGATTATATTCCTGACAGAAGAAATTCCAGCTGATTCATCTTCCATGCCTGCCCATTTCAAGTCTTACAATATATATTTAAAAAAAAAAAAAAAAAAAAAGGAAAGCTCAAAACCTCTCTAATCAAAAACTTCTTTTTCCACCTTTGTCCTCATGGACTCCACAAGCTTTTCTGGTAAGAGGAGTGAGACTTCCTATAGGTGAGGAAGTGGTGGGAAAATGCTAGTGGAAGCTTTGGGATTGGCTCTATTCTGAATAAAAGCTAACATTTTATTCCTTATGTGAGTAGATTTGGGAAACTTCATAGCAGTCAGCGGCTGAGGTGCTGCAAATACTAGATGGCATTTAAAGGTCCCCTCCAACCCAAAAGATTCTATAAAAACCCAAAGGCAGAAGAAAAAATGCATTTTTCAGTCTGATGAGGCTTCATGTCAAATCTTTTTTCTCCCACATCAAAGATCTAAGTTTCTTCTTCAATTATTTGATTACATTGATTTAACTGTGTATAACAAGAGTGTCGCTAGATAAAATATTCTCATTCTGATATGGCTTTTGTTGCTCATAAGAGATCAGCATATCTTAACTCTAGCTTTGTTGAGGGTCTTGCCATATCACTCATTACTCAGGCATGTTTTCTTCTAACCTTCTATCAGTATGGGAGACTGCATGTAATATAAGAAAAAAAATACAATAGCAAGCTTGGGGAGATGACTGCATATGGGAATTAAAAATAAAGGTAAAATAAAAAGAAAATCCTTAAAGATTCAGTTTAGTCCTGTGTGTTTACTAATTTGCTCAGAATGCAAGAAGAAGCCCTTTTATAGGCAGATTAACATCTGTGTTTACTGTAGGAAAACATACAAGCCTGTGATTGTTGCCCATCCTTAAAATTGCTGCACATTTCTCATTCAGGGTCAACATTTTGGACTGCAATACAGATTTTGGTTTTTATCCCTATCAGCCCTACTTTTTTAATCAATGTATTTGCATTATTCAGACACCAATTTTATGACTGAGATTCAATGCTGTACAAGCACCACTGGAATCTTCTCATGTAATCTTGTTTTTGTTCAGATATGGTTAGGTTCAGAAAGGTTGCAATGGAGCAGCAAAGCAAGGGGCTATAATAATTGGCTCAAGAGTAAGTAACAGAGGGAACGTGACGTATTGAGGTACTTTTAATGTGCTAGTTTAGTAAGAGTGGATTCCATCATTTTATATCCAAAGTGTTGTTTTAGGAAGATAACTATTCACAGCAGGATTTCTGGTCATGTACCTCTGGCTTCTCCAGTGTTTCCCCAGAATCTGTGTTTGCACCTTATGTTGTTCCCTTCTGTTTACTGAAAGATGCTAAAGTATGGAAAGGAGACACAGATAAAAATGGTTACATAAAGAGTTACAAGTAGTTCAACTACAAAAATGAATGAATATACAATAATGTCTTTTTTTTCTCGTTTGTATTGGTTTAAGAAAGCAGTAATTATCTTAGGTTTATGCTAACAGAAAGCTGATGTAACATTCTGATAATCTCTTTTGCAACTTTGCATCACTGTGTATTTTCCTTTTGATCATCCAGCTCTTGTCTGTGTAGCCAAGATTCAGCCATTTGCAAAAGCTTGGCCTTTCAGAATTTATAGCTTCAGTAAATTTTACACAGACCCACAGGTCTTCCTAGAAATCATTCCAAACAAGAAACAGACTTTCTAGACTGTGATAAAGTGGGTATGAGAAAGTGAGCGAAGAGGTGGTGCTTTTCCAACCATTACCTATTGGCTGTAACCTACAGTGGTCCATATCAACCAAAACGAATGCTGGTTTATTTCTGGGCTCTTTCCTCCAGGATATCTGGAAGAGATGCCAAGTTCATGACTGTGCCCCAAATTACATAAAGTATGAGACAATCCAGGCATTGGTTCTTAAAGGCTTTTAAAAAAAATGTGTGTCAAAAGTCAAATCAGCACCCTTCAAAACTCTAAAAACCCTTAGAAGCAGTATTGGTACAATACATAAAAAGACTTGCTCTGTAATGTTTATTTTCCTCAGTGCTTTTAAAAAGGTCTTAATAGAAATAACCTTGGCACAGAATGTGGACTTAATGATGGCTTGGCTTTCTTCATGCCATCATCTTTCCAGTTGGCCATTAATCCCTCACTGGTGCCAAAGGCTTTTGACTGTGGTATGTTTAATTCAAGGAGGTTACAGAGGCTGCTTCCTATGGAGATTTGCAAATGTAAATTCAGGACCAAATTAACTTCTTCACATTTTTGGCCAGAAATCTTCTTGATATATATGTTTATAGAGAAAAAAAGACTCTAAAGACTTTGAACACATCTTATTACAGAAGAAGAGAGAAGAAAGGAGTGGGAGGAGAGGAAGTGGAAAGGAAAGGAAGGGAAGGGAAGGGGAAAGGGAAAAAACCTTGCATCTCTTTTTGGCACCCTCGTTCCCCATTGATTTGACCACACTGAGGTAGGGTGGCTGGGAGTTTTGCAGCCCTGTCAGGGCTTTACTTCCTCTGTAACTGTGGCTCTCTGTGTCTCTCAGTGTGGCAGATTTCATCAATAGTTTGGTTGTTTGTTAATTTGTCTTTGACTCTCTTTCCCTCTCCCCTGTAGCTCTCCACTGAGGGCACAAACTGGGCTGAATGGAAGAAGTTGGTGCAGGTTCCATGCTGTCCTTCATGGCAGGTGGCATTCTGGCCACTAGCAGCTGAACCAGAGTTGAACTTGGTAATGGGTGAACCTCTGGCTCCACAGTATAAAGAAACAAAAAGAAAGAGAAGGAGATGACTTTTGTTCGGTAGACTGCTTTTTATAAAGAGTAACCCTTACTATCAAGGTCAAGAGCTAATCTTTACCATAGCTGTAACAAGACAGCAGGAGCATATTCCAGAGCTATTTAGCAGTGCAGAGCAAGACCAGAGAAAATTCAGAGTGCAATGCAGATTATTGCAGAATTCCTGAACACCAAGGTGCTGTTTCTTTAGCAAGCACTGTCAGATTTCTCACTAAACCCTCTCTGTTGATTTTTATACTGCCTGCTCTTCTTTTTAAGGCTACAAAAGGTATTGAGTGTGTGTAGTTAATAAAACAATCTTTATTTTTAAAGTGTTAACCTGTAAATAAAAAAGACAAAGTATGTGGCTTTCTATCGTTTCAAAGCTGAAAGTCTTCCATCTAAAGCTTGCTTTATCACTTTCTATGTATCAGTTACTGTATCTCTCTGAGGAAAATGAAATGAAAGAGCCTACATTTACCACTTCTCTCCAATCTGGCTCATACACAAGAATATCAAGACTAAGTCCATAAAAAATATCTCACATATTCAGCTGACTATCTGACAATGCCAGTCTGGGCCCTACAGAAGAAGAAATGTGATAGCATTGCATTTTCTTTCATGTTTCACTCTGCAGCTGAATCTGGTTTCATCTTAAGCATTTGGATGCTGTGCTAATGATGAAGTATCAATTGAGAGTTAGAGAGAAATTCTGTATACCTAGAATATAATTCCACAGCCACATTTGTAGCCAAAGAATTGCAGATGGTGTGAAAACAGTGCTGATTAAAATAATCAGTCTACCACTTAATGGCACTTTACATTTTCAAATACAACACATTAATGGATTGATCTTTGCCACACTCCATGGGGTATTTTTCTTTGCATTTCTTATATATACGTAAACTGAGAAACTGCATACAGAGGAGACAGGCTCTAATTTAATTTGTCGTTATAACAGCTCTTGCTCTCGTTGAGCACTGCTCTATGGCAGGAATAACTGTTTTCTGGTGATTTTAATTTCTTACTGAATTCAGCCAGCTCTGGGAGCCCTCAGTTAATTCATAGGCAGTTTGGAAGAAAGGTAAAGAAGTTGTCACTGTCCTGAAATAACTCTTTTTCTGGCCTCTTTTCTCGCTCTTTCTTAGATTCTTCTCCAGTCAGCATAGCAGAAAAATGTGTAACATGAGGCAGTTAAATAAGACCTAACTGGTTTTAATTCCTCAAGCTTCAACTAGTGCACTGGCCACAGACTGTATAAGTTACCTTCCTCTTCCTTATATTACCTTTTGTTACAACAGTTGGGAGTGAGCAGTGTGATGGCTGAGGCAGCTAGGTCATTTACAATGAACAAAAATAAGGGGATGCTGTGTTGCTTAGGTGCCAGAATAATTTTTTTTTTTTTTTTTTACTGTGGCTAGTAGGGAAAAAAATAAGCAGAAAACCAGGCATTGTACAGTAGATGGAGGTGGCTTTTGGACTGTAAATTGTGTTTTTATTACACCATTTATCTCAAATAAGTAATTGAGGTTCAGCAACTCCTGACAGGAAATGACATGCAGACCAGCCTTGTTTTAGGCTGAAGTAGAAGCATCTATCATGTAAATTAACTCTGAACCGTGCCAGCAGGCTGCATACATTGAAGGGATAATGGGTGGATGATACATTTTGTTATCCTAGGCCTTATTTATCTATTTCAACTTTTTTTTTTTTTTCAGCGAGCAGCTATAGTGGTAAGTGGCAAATGTCTATACAATAGAAGAACATTATTATCTAAAGGGCTTGAGGACATCTGAAATCATAATCAGGTACTGAAAGATTAGATGAGGGGACAGTATAAGGCCTGCTTATACATCTGTTTTCTTCCCCATTTCTACTCAGCTTCATTCTCCTTTTCTCTGTAAGAAGCCAACACCATATTTAGGATGTCCAAGACTAACCTAAAAGGTGCTAAGAATTCTCTGTGTTCCCTAAATGCTATCTTCCTTTATTTTCTATTTAAATCATCAGGAGGTGATGGCCTAGAGGTCATATCTGTATAGTACAATGAAGTGTCCTGAAGAGATACCTGAAAAATTGTCATAGTCAGTACAAGAATCAGTTAATCTGCACATTGGAAATTACTGTCACAAAACCTTATGGAAGGGGGAAGTTGATACTTATTTTCAGAAACTCTAAACAGGTTGATTTAACCCACTCAAACTGTCACACCTACATACTTAAAAATACTATGTTGTATGCGCCCAAGGCCAGTTTTATATCACGTAGGTGATGAGACATGCCAGCTGTAGAGGGCCTAGCGTATTCTGGAGTTCTTGTTTGATGATGCTGAATTAGTTTTGGGACTGGTCTTTTAAACTCGTTAGGGATCAACAGTTATTATGGGGTTGCCCTCTGATTCTGAATCTTGCATAAGTCTCCATAAATCTTAGGCAAGATTACTGCTCATTGTCCCTTTTGTCGTGTTTGTAACACGCTTGCAATATACACATATCTGTGTAGCTGTAGCCTGTTTTCCTTGTAGGCTAACAAGAAATGGAATGGCATATGTGATAAGCTGTGACCTTGATGCCATCCTCCTGTTGTCAAAGGCTAGATTTTTCCCCTGATGATTCATCTATGCTATGGTCTTGCCAGAGTCTGGGCTTTCTGATCTTGACATGAACAGCACATCTCTCATTTCTATTTCTGGGAACAGTATCCTTTCTTATCAATGCAGACCATTCTTTTAATGCTTCTTTCACTGTTTCTTCTGGTGCTTGCACACGTTTACTTCCATTCATACTCAATTTGTGCTAATCTTAATATTTATCTTACAAGTCTCTATACATCCATTAGGGCAGCTTAGATTTAGAATAAGAAAACCTGGGCAGAATACCAAGTAACGTGGCCATGGACGTACATATCTGTTTTATTATCTGAGAGGAAACCTAGGGTTTAAGTCCTAACTCAGCTTGGAACAGTTTAATGTTCCAATTCTGAACCATGACTTTTTCTGGTCCTGGTTTTGAAACCGTTGCACTTAAGAGGTCAACAGCATCAGCAGGAGACTAGCCCAGGCTTACCAGGTCATTTATACAGTTGCAGTGGACCGGTTTGGACAACTACCTTTGTTCCTAGGATGTTACAGTTTGTTTTTCTGTAAGTTTTCCCCTCTGTGCATATATTCTCCAGACAGTGCATGGTTTGCAGCCTCATAGGTGCTCATCATCACTTTCACAAATTCTCAAATGGCAAATCAAGCAATGAGGGAAAGCTTCCTCTGTAGCTCAGCCAGCCTCACAGCTCACTGAACTGATGTGCAGCATTACTGACTGCACAGTCACTTTTTGAACTGAAGTTAATACCGCAGCTAGCAAAAGACCAGCCGACACAACCACCTGTTTCTTTGTAGCAGTACAGACCTAGTATTTTGAAAATCCTATCAATGGTTAGCAAACACAACACTATGAATCTGTAATCTACAAAGGTAGCTGCAACTACAAAAGCAGCTTTTGACCAGTAATGTTTGTAGCTAAGTTAGCGCAGAATTAGCAGGGAGTTAAACCCTGTTAATTCTAAAGCTTACTAATACAGACATGTGCAGTGGTACAGGGATGCATCTCGGTGAGTTATGCAACATTGTCTCCTCTACTTCTGTCCTCTTAATGTGTATTGTAGGATATTAGAAAAGTCCATTCCAAATCCACATCATCTTATTTCTGCAGTAGTTCAGAAACTATAGCAGTCACTTATCCTAAGCCAACCAAGAAATATTGCTATCCGCATTAGAAGGGAGTAAAATTCACTGCTTTGAAACATGAGGAGTGTGAGAGAAGACAGTTGGAATTATTAATGGTTTCATTGAGCCATTCATAAATTACTTGAAGGGATGTCCAGAGAGACCTTGATTTTAAGAGGTGACCGAAATGACCACAGGGAGCTATTACCAGTTCTTAAAAGTGAGTAAATCACTGTTAAATGAGGGAATAGCATCATGAGCTTGAGATCACAAGGCTGCTATTATGTCCAAGAGACCTAAAGCACATCAGAGTCAGGTCTGGTATTAAACTTGGAAGTTGTGACTTCCAGTACTAGATCAATTTGTCCTGTCTATCTGTTTCAAGCTCATGTACAGTATCTGCCAATGCTGTGTTTTGTATGGTTACTGTTACTATACTGATTTCAATGGGAGTGCATGGGTATGACTGTAATTGCACATGGTAAATGACGCAGAAAGATTCAAACTAACTGGTACAATCTTATTAATCAAGAGAAGTCCTGTATTTCTCATGTGGGTCCTTTGATAACTGATAGCATGAAAATTCACATGGTGTTGAGTCTGAGATATTCAATACTGTGAGTTGGGGATTCGGAATTGGACTCTAGCAACAAATTCATTTCTTTGTCCAGACAATTTACAGTGCTTATGGTCAGCTTTCTTTATGTTGACTTTGAGGTCAGGAAATATGTATTTTACTTTCAAAATGAATTTGTCCTTATGGTAAACAACTGAATTAAATTTGGTATTTAAAATCATTATCTTTACGTTATTATTGAAAATATTAATTGCATAAATTCTTATGTGCTGATTCATTACTTCTTGCTACTTCATAGACTGACTAGAAATTTCAGAGGAAGAATTCCAATTGTTAATACAAACCATAGCCCATCAGCAGCATCTTTGAAGTGACCGAAGATCGGACTCTCTATGTATGGAAAGACATACATACAAATAGAGATCAATTTACTTTTGAAGAGCAGTCTTTGTTACTATATATATATATGTATACAGCAGCTGTTAAACTACTCCCAACTTTATTCTTTACTGATAATTGCAAAAGTGAGAGGAAATTATTATCCAATTATAAGGCATGAGAATTCGGAGAAATAGATACAGTATCTAAGCTGAGACAGAATGTAATATGTACTAATCTTAAGTCTCTTTATGAAAAAAAGGCAGTGACAATCAGTTTCCTTTTGGGCCTTGACTGTTCAAGAACGTAACAGCATTACCAGCTTCAAGCTCCTTGTACTGCTCTAAGGCAATGATCCAGTACAGTGAGGAACATAAGTGCTTATTGAATCATCACAACTACCTTCTGATGCTCAAGAGGGGACTTGAAATTGTTGCTAATTGGTGCACAGACCTCTCTTTGCATGAGAGACTCTTCAGCTGCTATATGGTCATCATAGGAAGAGGACCAGATGGCTTTCTTTTGTTCTTTGGCTGACACCTTGCTGTTCAGGGAATAGCACCAAATCAGCCCAGTTTATGTTGTCCTTTGCTTTAGTAGTTCATTTACACTGGAGGAAAAGGTCTTTCTCCTGTCCTGCCCCTCTATTTCTTTCTTCACCTTCACCTTCTCTGTCATACACCTTTTTTCTCTGCCCAGTGTTTTTTTGAGGTAATCCAACTTGCTAACACTTTTCTATAGGTTAGATCTCTCACAGTCTTGAAAATGGAATCATCTTGTTGTGAGTCCAACAATCAGTGCTCTTGGATGTATATGGATGGAGGAGAGTGAGGAGGAAGAAAGGAAGACCTCCATTTCAGCTTGAGGCAGTCACATCTCACCCCATGTCAAGTAACTATTTTTTGAGTTTGCTAGGACTTCTGTGAGAGGTTCTGACGGTATAGCAGCTGTTGTGTAATCTGCCTGTTCTTCTAGAAGGTGATGCAGAAATAGATGAGACAGCCCACTAAAGCTCAGAGATCAACTGATCAGGGAAGGTCCTGCCTCTGTGTTTCTCACACAGTGATTCAGTTACACCGTTAAGATGAAAACTATAATCTAGTCTCATTAAGACATAACACTTTCTTTGCTCTTTCCTGGACCTGTTTTCTACACAGAGATAAACCTGAGATAGTGTCTTCCACAAGGTCTCCTTAGAGATGACAGACAGGAGCTAGTGAACCAGAATGAGGATGGAGTAAGAAAATGTGTTCAGTTCATTTCCTCATACCACAGAGGTAGGTAAGCGTGTGTGGCTTGAAGTGCTGAGAGATCCCCAATGAGTCCTTTCTCCACATACACTTTGAATTTTAGCATAGTATGTATTCCAAGTAAATGCAGTGGACAGTGATTGAAAACCTTTGGGCTTGGCAGTAAGAAAATACAACTGATCTGCTTCCCATTTAAAGTCTTTCTTCTGCAGTTCCGAATTGCTCATTAAGAGTCCAGGTGCAGCAGTTTGTTTCAACTCACAGGCTTAAGCAACAACTGTTGCACATCTCACTTTATGGAGAACAGATCTGCTTAAGCAAACACAACTTTGTTTTTGACAAGGTTAGCAGACAAGAGGGGCTGTGCTGACATCTACCTGTACTTCTCAAAAGCATTTGACTTCATACCACATGACATTCCAATTAAAAAATTCGAACTGTGCAAAATTAATGTAGTGCATAATAAATAGATGATAATGGGCTGGTGGATTAAAAAGAAGGAATTGTAAATGAGGTATTTTCATCCACAAAGGATATTTCCAGCAGTGTTCCATGGGGATCTTTTCCAGCCTAATACAATTCAGTGGTTTTATTAATGGTTTGGAAGTGAAGAAATCAGTGCCTGTAAAATTTGCAGAGGATACAGTATTAGTGAGAGTAAACAGTGGTAAAGTTGGATCAGTTTGTCAGATCAATCCAGTTCATTTAGGAAGTGGGTCTTGTTTAACCAGCACAAATTATAATGTAGCCAAATGCAAGGTCATGTGTTTGGGAACAAAGATGATAGGCTACACACGCAGAGCAGGTACTTGCTTCCAGGAAAATGGGGACCCTGACAGGAGTTAGAAGTCAGGGTGGCTAACTGGCTGAACAAGAGCTCCTAGTGTGATGCTGTTGCTGAAAACAAATGTGATCTCAGATGAATAACCAGAAAATTATTGAATAGGAGCAGGATAGCAGAGCATATGACTCTGCATCGTGATGTGCTCTTATGGAGTCTTGAATGAGATCATTAAATGCATCCCTGATTTGGGAACTAAGCCTGTACTGTAGGCGGTGAAAACACTGCACAGCACAGCCTTCTGGCCAAGAAGGCCAACAGCATCCTGGCTTGTGTCAGAAGCAGTGTGACCAGCAGGATTAGGGAAGTTACCATCCCCCTGTATTCAGCACTTGTGAGGCCACATTTGAGTACTGTGTTCAGGTTTGGGCCCCTCTCTACAAGAAGGACATTGAGGTGCTGGAGCATGTCCAAAGAAGGCCAGTGAAGCTGGTGAAGGATCTAGAGAACAAGTCTTATGAGGAGCAGCTGAGGGAACTGGATTTTTTTAGCTTGGAGAAAAGGAAGCTGAAGGGAGACTTTATCACTCTCTACAACTGCCTGAAAGGATGTTGTAGCGAGGTGGAGGTCAGTCTTTTCTCCCAAGTAACAAGCAATACGACAAGCAGAAATGGCCTCAAGTTGCACCAGGGAGGGTTTAGTTTGTATATTAGAAAAAATATCCAAAAGGGTTGTCAAGCACGGGAAAGTAATGGAGTCCCCATCCCTAGAGGAATTTAAAAGATGTGTAGATGTAGTGCTTGAAGGACATGGTTTAGTGGTACCTGGCAGTGCTACTTTAATGGTTGGACTTGATGATCTTAAAGGTCTCTTCCAACCAGAACAATTCTATGATTCTGAGCATGATATGCTGAAGTGAAGACACCTGAGGAAGTTCTCTGTCACCAGAGTTGCAGCCTTCCTTGACATGATATAATCTGTATGTAAATGGAAGCATCCAAGTTGCTTGGTATTTTTGGGATGAAGTGTCAATCCCAGCTAGGGGAGAATGAACAGAACTGTCCAGAATTGAATATAATGCTGCTGAATAATAGAAATTGTGAAATCGTATCTTTTGATTTTATTCATATTCTAGAAAACTGAAGCCCACTGCCTATTTGAAGCAGTGGGGAAGAATATTAAAAAATGGATGGGGAAGAAAACCGTACATCAGCTAAATAATTCATCACTTTACACTGCTGATCAGCCACCTGAGAGGATAGCAAATACATTGTGAGCCTTTTCCTGCCTAGCATGGACTTCACTGGTTAATACTTACATTCAGATGCTAGCACTTCTATTGAGTTTACAGTATAGATGCTGAAGAAAACACTACAGTTAGTGACAGAACTCTAATGTATTTATGTACCTTCTGAGATCTGTTTATTATTCTTTGTTTTGGGTCCACACTTGCAAAACTTGGAAAAGGACACTTCAGAAGATATGGGCTTCTTTCCTCCCTCTTGTCCTTCTTGCCCTCCTTTCCTGCTCCCCTCACCCTGCCTCCCTTCCCCTTCCCCTTCCCTTTCCCTTCCCCTCCAGCTCTTTGTTTTCTTCTAACACGATCGCCATCTTTTACATTAAGTAATTGTCACTTTTCACTCTTCTTAAATATTTAAGTGACCATAATTCAATGTTTAGATTTAGGGTGATGCTGTTAAAGCCTCGCTGTAGATGAGCCCTCTCCCAGATGTGGAGAGCCTGTCAGTGAGAGCACTGTGTTACTATGTATTGCAGAGACCTGGAGAATTTCTTTCTCTCCTGATGAAAAGAAGATTTTTGAATAACCATAGCAACAGTAAAACCTGCTGTGAAACTTACAGCATGAAGTGTTGCAGATATCTACCTCTGGGGATCAAGGAGTTAGTGAA
>JAVSBS010026216.1:0-26375 GCA_033124195.1 Coracias cyanogaster | reverse complement strand
ACCATTCCCTGGGGCCAGTTCCCGGGGGGGAAGGGGGGGGGTGGGCCGCGACTCGCGGTCTGCAATCAATCCACTCGGAAGCATCTCTTTGTCTAGGTGGTATTGCTTATTTGTAGATTTCTTTCTTACTGTTGTTATTGCTGTTGTTACTGCGATTGTTTCTTATGTGTCACTGTATCAAAGCCTCCTTATCTCAACTCAAAAAGGCATTTTGAAACTCTTCTCTGTCTGCAGCAGTGGGCAACGGCAGCAGCCGCGTGGCAGCCGCATGGCTCGGGTGCCGCAGCTTTACTAAACCACCACACTGGGTTATGCTCAGATATGTCCCTTGCAAACCCCGTATCAGATTTTTAACTGGTAATGTGGCTTAGGGAAGACTCCAATCCACTTTGACATCACTGACTAGGGGGCAAAAAGAGGATCCAAAGAACCAACAAGCTGATGGTAGTTACCACTGAAGCTTAAAGACCAAAGTACATACTAGCCACAAGATTTAAGTATGCCTACTAATTCAGCCTCAAAAAGGATCTCAGACAAAAAAAAACAGTCTTATCACAGATATTTACCCCTTCTGAATCCTCGTTTATACATACTGATGTAATTTCCTAAGTATATCTTAAAGGAGTATAAAATGCCAAGGAAGTTCCACACTTGGCAAACAAAGCAAAAAAAAAATACAGAGGTTAAGTGGCAAGATGGCTTAGACAGCCTAAGCGATACACAATCACCTCATGATTAACAGCAGCGTTAGCCTCACACACTAGCTCTCATCCTTTCCCTCTTGCTCTCAGCTATACCCATTTCAGTGATATTTGATACCTCCAAGTGAGGAAAAAAATCTCATTATATTATTTAAGATTCAGAAGAGAAGGAAAGCTGCATTAATTATGATCAACCTACTGCCACTGAATCACTGGTGGAGCTGATGCTGATTTAATGAGATATGAATGGGAATAAGAACTCAAGTCCAGAGTTTGTTAAGACCTCTATTTTGATAGCTGATGGCACGGGCTACAGCTGCTTTCCATATGTCTCTGTATAATATGTGCGTGGGGGGAATTTAAATGTGTCATATCAAACACCATTGAAGCATTAATTCTAGAGGTTTTTCATGTTCTAGAAGCAAGAGAATCTGAATAAACTCAACACTGTATTTCATAGATATATCAACCAGAAATCAAGCTTGAAACCTCAGGGAAATATAAAAATCTAAATCTAGGAATATAGACCTGCTCGGAACTCAAACAAAAGGGAACATATCTTCAGTAAATAATGCCTAGGTTCCACAACATATACAAAAAATTGCCTAAGAACAGCAACTATGCTGAGTGAAAACAGATGCTGTAATACTAGTATAAAAATTGTCCACTCCACAGAACTCCTCAGTAGTACTCTTGATTCATGATAGAGGTAAGTTAGCAGCATTTTCTATCTTTCAAGCTCAAAATGACCATCTCACTACAAAGAAAAGTATGGTATTCTCTCTTCTGAACAGCTCTAAACAGCTATCAGGACTTTAAGGAGATCGACAATCGCACCACAAATAGACTTCCATTTTTAGGGCAGTACTTTTATGAAATGGTAATTTATGAAATAACATCTGAAAATACACTATCACACTAGGACATGATTACTCTCCTATCTAGGATCAGCGGCTGAATAATGGGCGTAAGTGATTACTCAAGATTTCTTGTGTGGATCAAATTTGGTACTACGTAAGTTTTGCAGGGTCTTGCAGAATGGAAGTCTTAGTATATATCTCTATGCAGGAAATCTTAACTTCTTTCTTTCTTTTTAAATCCACCTCCCTCCTCCAAAAAGGAATTAAAAATGCTGTATCTCCATGAACTTGGTAACTTCATAAATGAAGTTGGTAGAAGCTGCCCTGAAAGAGCTTTGAGTTCCTTCATGATCAAACTGGGCACATTTAATAAAAATGGAGAGTTCGTTGAATATGCATTTCTCAAGCTGCGTGTTTGCCATTGCCATATACAATTTAATGTATGAATAAATAAACAGATATAATAAATCAAACAAAAAAACCCAACTGCGTGACAGGAAGAACCAAGCAGAGCTGTGTAACCTTAGATTGACACCATCTTTAAAACAGGCTTGGAGTCTAAGTATGTGGCTCTAAAACAATTACATAGTCCCCCATCCCTATTCTACCTGCTGTCATTGTTGAAGCAACAGACTACTAGCCCAGCTGTAAGAGTGGACCTGACTACTCAAGAAAGCCTGTGCAAAAGTCAGCTAATCTGAAAAACAGATTGCATTTAAATATTGAAGTGTTTCATCAAAGCACAGGAATATCTTAAAGGGAGATAAATAAAAAAGAGAAACAAAAGGAGACCCGAACAAGTGGAAAGACTGTTACTTACCCTCAGATCTTCCTTTGTGTTGAAGCTATCAAGAAGCTGTTGATAATGTCTATCAGTCATTTGTCGCAAGAGTGACAACAAACAGGAGACGAATTCACCCTGTTCAGATAAGTCAATAATAGAATTGTTATAGATTATACTGTTTTCTGTATTTGAGTTTAAACTGTCATATTATAAACACTTAAAATAATTAACAAATGCAAGGAAAATTAATCTGTAATTAGTCTTAGACTCCATATTTTATGAAAATGCATTAATTTAGCTATGAACTTCCTTCCCATTTAAACAATTTTTCCCCAAATGCAACTTACTTGCTTAGTAAAATCTATTTGAAATAGTTTCAGAAGGGCTAAACCAGAAAAAGTTTGATTTGTGATTTGTTTCCCTTGTAACTGTTTTTCAACAGATTATTTAGATTGCTAAAATTACATCTTCTAAGTCAACTCAGTTTTGAAACAAAAATAAATAAAAATATTTTGCAACAATTCTGGGAAGATTGTTATTGTTTTCCTTTAGGGAAGAAATTAATGGATTTAGCCGGGAATTTTTCAAAACATTTTTTCCTCACAAAAAACCAGTATTTGTCAAAAAGAAAACTCATTTGTAGAACTAAACGAACTTTGAAAATGTTTGGAGCAGCAGCTTCCTTGGACCTACAGAAGAATTTATCATTAAAACATATCTAGAAGTTGAGCTTAATCCTGGGGCAAGACTACTCTCTCCCACAATGCTAGTTCCTGGATTCACACTCCACCATGTCCTACACTCCAGAGAAGGGATGCTCCAGGCCACAGCTGAAGGACCTACTGCACTGCTGTGTGGATTCCTCCCTGTCTCTACAGATGCACGTTCACCAAACAGCACGAGATTCAGGAACAAAAGAGCAGAGAACTGCACTGGGTATTTCCAGTGAGCAATCAAATGACCAAGACATTATGGAAAGGAATAGGTTCTCCCTCTCTCACTTTCGAACTGGGAAGAAACACTAAATGGTATCTGGTCCAAGGGCAGAAAGGATGAGGAAAGGCAAGAGTAAAAAGTCTGGATTGCATCCCAGTGCTTAAAAAGAGCAATTCTGAAATCCTAAAAGACTGTTAAAAAATTGAAAGTACACTTCTGGCCTGTACCTACCAGGAACTGGGAATGAGACTGGGAGAACAGACAGGTATGATAACAGTACTTTAAAATTCTTTAGTTTGCCAAGTCAAATTCTAGGAGGATTCTTCCCCATCTTTCATTAAAAATAAAAAATAAGATTTTTAAAAAGGAGTATGTTTTCACAGGAGTGACTTGTGGATTTTACACTGGAAGGCCTAATTCACTTGTTATTATACCTTGTATACTTGGTGGTCTGTGAGGTGCTTTCACTAGCAACAGGGTAATAAAACAGTAATTGTCTTGCCCATTATAAGATTCTACTCTGAAGTAATGATCCCAAGTTAATTACCTCCCTATAAAACCATACTTCTTTATAGTATTCTCAAAACAACAGCCTAAGGCTACAAAGTCTCTGAATCTTCATGCTCTGGGCACAATCGTCAAGGTTACAGCTGCTGTCTTGTAACCATCTGATAAGTTATTTCCAACCCTATCAGGTTCTCTTCTGAAAACAAGTCCACTTTTGGTCTTCTGTAATTATTTTTTAATATTTTCAATGTGATTATATCTAGTTTCAATATGATCTTATTATTTACTATAATGTAGGTTCATCTAAATAGGCATAATTTTTGGAGACTTTTACTAAAGTTACAAAATCTGAGACCATTCAGATTTGGCCAACTAGCCAAAATAAGCAGAGTAGATAAATAAGGGTGTAAGATTACCTGATTGCTAGCTTGCGCGACAAAATTTGAGTATGAACCTCTAGAATACTTTGTAGCAGTCCTTTCTAGTCACCTTCCTTCTATGTTCCCACATTTGCTTCAACTTATAGTAGTATATTAAAAATCACAATCTATTATAGAAAGTTGTACCAGTATAGTTGACAGACAGATTAGCATTAAAAGTGTACCAGCTTTAGCTAATTGTTAAATGACTTCTAAATTTGAGCTTCTAATCCAAGTGTAGGTAGCTATAGAGGCAGCTGGTTTTTAAAATAACAATGCATATTCAGCTGCATTTGTTGAACTCAACCTAAAAATGTATGTTCTAAGATTTCTGCCAGTGTTAGCCATAGACTGACTTGTGAATCATACATAGAGCAAACTCCATACATGTAATGACCTTGATAAATACCATCTAGGGTCTGTTTCCAGTGTCATAAGTCAAGTCACTTTGTATATCCAATTCACTTAGGCAGAATCCTGAAGTAATTTTTTCTTATTTAAGGAGCACAATTATTGAAATAGATGAAGTTCACAACTAAATTGCAATTCATTTAGGTTCTGAGGGACTGCACTTCCAAGATGTGAAATCGATAAACATTTGCTTTAATTGGATTGCTTTCTGCTAACTCCTTATATGCAAACACATTTTTCTTATGCAAATCTAAATGTCTAAATCAAATCACTGATATCCTAAAGCAGAAGTTCACTTTCACCATTGCATTAAATTCAGTGTTTGTTAGTGCAACATCTGTAACACTGACACCCTGAAGGCATGTCTTCTTTGTGCTCAAAGCATCACATCCATCTTGCAGGCTACCATCTAACAAGATTCTTCACCACATATTGAAACGGTACCAAGTACCAAAACTACTTGAGATAAAAGAAATGGTGCAGTCATGGCAGTGCACAGCTTGACGCTGCCTGATTTTATGCTGCTGCTTTGTGCAGAAAAACAGTGACACGTGGGCCTAGAAGATGATATTAAGATGAGTTTGGGACTATTTCCACAAGGAAGACTGTATCTGATGAAAAAATATGACAGAATTTTATCCAGTGTGCTGCCATAATACATCTCACAAAGAATATTTTATGATACATGCAGCTTGAAATAATGGTAACATACTGGAACAGACTCTACTGCTGTACTCACATTGAGTACTTTATCATACTTGGTCTACAAATAGTTCCAAGAATCTGGCTCTGTGTGTTGCCGTAAGTCCATGCTGCATGATGTTTATACATAAATGTATATAATTGCCTTATGCTGTGTTGTGAGTCACTTCCACATTCAGTATTCTTTGAGAGCCTACGGCGACAATGACATGGCTTTTCTGACGCATAAAAAGAAAATTTTGCAACTTGAAAGCACTTTTAGAGTCTAATTTTTTGATAGTGTGAAAGAATTAGGCTGTCATCGTGTTTTATGAAAACTTAATCTGCAAACTTAATCAGAAGAAACCAGGATTTGTCTACCTGGACTTCTCCAAGGCTTTCGATACGGTTCCCCACAGCTTCCTCCTAGAGAAACTGATGCATTACAGTCTAGGTAAGTGGTCTCTTGTGGGTGGGTGGGGAACTGGCTGACAGGCCACACCCAGAGGGTGGTGGTAAATAGCTCTTTTTCAAACTGGCAACCTGTCACAAGTGGGGTCCCCCATGGCCCAGTGCTGTTTAATATCTTCATAAATCATCTAGATGACAGGATCAAGTTTACCGTGATAAAAAGCTTGATGATGATACCAAACTGAGTAAGGAAGTGGACACTTTGGAAGGGAGAGTCACCCTGCATGAAGACCTGGACAGCCTGGAAGAGTAACCTTCCTTATGAACCTTATAAGTTCAACAAGGACAAGTGTCAGGTCTTGCACCTGGGAAAACGTAATCCAGGAGGGCAGCACAGGCTGGGATCGACCTGGCTGGAGAGCAGCTCTGTGGAAATGGACCCGAGGGTGAACAATATGCTGCTGCAGCAAAGAAAGACAACAGGATGCTGGGTTGTATCAACAAGGGCATCACCAGCAGAGATAAAGAAGTCATTATCCCACCCTACTCAGCGCTTGTCAGAGAAGGGTCAGAAAGATGATAAATGGACTGGGAAGCCTGCCATATGAGGAAAGGCTGATTGAATTGTTTGTTCAGCCTTGAGAAGAAGGCTTAGGGGAGATCTTATCACCATGTTCAAGTGGCTACAAAGAAGATGGAGTCTCCCTTTTTACAGGGAATCACTTGGAAAAGATACAGGGTAATGGGTACAAGTTACTCCTGGGGAAATTCTGATTAGACACAGGAGGAAAATTTTTCACAAGGACAATCAGCCATTGGAATAATCTCCCCAGGGAAGGCATGGAGTCTCCAACATTGGACACTTTTAAGATTTATCTGGACTGAGTGCTGGGCCATCTTATCTAGACCATGCTTTTCCCAAAAAAGTTTGGACTGGATGATCCTTGAGTTCCCTTCCAACCTGGTATTCTGTGGTTCCGTGGCTCTATGAAACCAATAAGCTCCGAGCTTTGCTATGCTAACACTATAATATTACATCCCTTACTTCCCCTTAGATTTTCTTGTTATGGCCATAAATTTTATTTTTAAAAATTACCATTTCCACTGAAAATGAATTAAATGCAAGAAAAGTTTTCTTTATTCTCCTCAGTCTGTATTTTATACTCGAAAGCTTAACACTGCGAGTTACAATATAAAGACAGTATTGTCACAAGTCTAGTAGCTCACAATTGTGAGATATTTCATTATAAGAAACTTACAGTCACATCTTGAAACTGGAGGCGCATAGCAGAGCCTGATGGTTGTGGTCGGCTGGTGATCTCTAGTATGGTCCTTAACAGGATATCTAGCAGGCTGTTTACAATCACATCAATTTCTTCCAGGACAGACTTTTCCTTAAATAATAAATAAAACATTTAAGATTTTAAAAGCAGAAAGATGACCACAGGCATATTTCCTTGGATGTCATTTAGGTAACAAATTATAGTTTTACTACACATGTTACATTTGAGAAACAAGGACTATTATCTAAATAAGATACTGTTTACTTATATTTTAAACAGTTTTCAGTTAATTACATTGTATTGAAATACACAGGAGGGTTACAGAGATGACTTTGAAGATCTAAGCATTCATCAAATTAGCATAGATCTATTTTCAATTAATGTTTAGAAGAAAGCACTAAATAATACACAAGAACTTTCCGGGTAAGATTTTTATAGGTAACGCCCATATATTTTCTGGGAAAATTGCCAAGAGAGGCTTAAATTCCAAAAAGTAGAATTCTGTTTTCACACTTTGAAACTATCACCAGAAACAAGCAGATGGTGCTCAACCTTCAAGACCTGCTTCAGCAGTAAGGACCAGCGACGTTGCTTCCCATCAACTGAGTAGCACAAACAAATTAGTCATTTATGTAAGCCTACAACTGCTTGTACACAAGATCAATACAAAGGAACCAAAGTGTTCACTGCCAAAAGAGGCCATGAATACTCTAACTACATGCATGAAAACACTTGATGAAGTCAAACTGTAGTTAACGTTTCCTTTTTAATTCAGATGGAAATATGTATTCCCTGATTCAACAATGTTTCCTATCTCCACTTCAGCAGATAATACCATCTTAACCTGAGTGATTTTATCCGCAGTTTAGGATGACATTTCTTTGCAGAAAGAAACATTTCCTAATCACATGCATGCAACCAGACAAAAATTTATCTGACAAACAGATCGTTCAACTTTGCTGACATCCAGGTGTAGGAGTGAATTTTTTTTTTCCTTCCTACATACCCAAAGCATATGATTTGTAACAAAGCTCAGCTATCCTGTTTGGACTTAAGACTAGTTTAGTGTCACCGCCATGTTCTCTGTCACTTTGTTTAGCATCAAACAACTTAATTTTGCTACTTACGAAGGCAGACAGCATACAGTGCATTTAGGAACTGTATCAACCATGAGGACTCATGCACAAACTACTATTAGAATGGCAAACCACCTTAATTTTCAAAGCTGCCTAACCACAAATTCACTTTTCCCTCAACCTCTAATTATCTTGATTACCATAGAAGGAATAAAGTTCTGAACTGATCCACAAAAATCATACCAAAGTCACCAAGTTGCTAATACTTTCAGTGACTTAAAGACTAAGAGTAGTAGGTGCATATACTGAACACTGGAGAGAGTTTGACAGAGACATTCACTGTTACTCTGTGTAAATCTCTGGCTTGGTGACTCCAAATGAAAGATCTCCTGAAATTAAGACCAGACATGTAAATCTTTCTCCCACTCCAAAACCACAGCTAGGCTTTATCATCTATCATTTCATCTTGTGATGAGGCATTATACTAATCCAAAAGCAGCAGCAATGAAAATACTATTACAGTGCCAAAGTTGCAAGCCACATCCATGATGGAGCAACTTTAATTGCTGACAGTGGCATGAAATTAAGAAACACACAAAACAGTTCTCGCTAATGCATTACAATGTAATGCATGCTGGCCTTGATGTGTATGTACTGCACTAACTACACACAATGCTTGTTTTTAATTGTCTTCTATCCCCTTGCCCATCAGATCTTACCATCATCTTCATATTTGTAGTATCTAAGCTAGCTCTCACATGCAGCTTTCACAGCTGATCTTGCAAACACAAGCACGAGAAATTGGCCACAAAGTTTATCAACTAACAAGCAAGTGCAAGCCCTCCTTGCAATACTCGTATCAAACTATTTACCTGTATCACCCCTGTCTTCCCTATGACTAAACAGCCCACAAGCAAAAATGCCTCTAAAAGAAACTGGACGTTTCCTTCTGTCCAAACCAACACTTAAAAAGAGTCAAACCTTGGCAGAACACCATGCACTACAATTAAAATATTCTTGCATGGGAATCAAAATGGCATGTTTATGCAGAATCATTACACAGAGAACTCTTTAAAATGCTCTTGGCCAAGGTCCAGTTTATGTCATTAAATGTCATTGAGCCATATAAAGAAGTTCAACACCTTGTGGATGTAACATGGTGTTTACTCACTGAGCTGTTCTTCTTGATGAGGCAAAATATGTTGCTAAGGATACGTGCACACATTATAAGGTCTTTCTGTTCTTGTAAATGCATGTGGAGATGATGTAAAACTACTGGAAGAAGAATGTATCGAGAATCTGGAAAAAATGAAATATTTTGTGAGTAGGAGTTTCTCATAGAATCATTTCATTTTAATACAGACATAAAGTGTGTCTTCAGTCCAAAACAGTATTTCTGATAAGCAGAAGCTTTTACCAACATTTTTTATAAGCAGACGCTTTTACTTCATTATCACAATATCCTAAAGCAAATATTGGAAGAATAAACAATATGCTGAAAGGCAGTATGTCATGTTGTGGATGGAGAAAAACTCCACTGTGTAGAATATACTATATATAACAGAAAATTATAAGTATTTATTGAATTGTCATGCAAAAAAAAACTTAGTACAGTAATACTTGTATTCAAAATAATGTGAAAATATGCTCTAGTGTTCCTTGTAATGTGTACAGGATCCCTTTGCAAGCCAAGGTCACAACAGACTTCGTCTTGAACTTCTGTTGCTCTACAAATGAGTGCTACTTTGCAGATGAGCAGTACTTTCAGATTTCTTTCAGGGTTTTCACTTTTCCAGATTCCTCCCTCCTACTGAGTACGACCAATTTAGACTACATAAAATTACTTGCCTTTCCTCTATTTTGTTTTCGAAACACGGCTTTTTGGTGCTATTTTCAGTCTTGAATTATCTCAATATTATGCAATAACTTCATTAACATGCTACTTTTTCTTACTCCTTTTTCTTATCATTAAAGACAACGTTAAATGGGAAGAGCCCTAATACTTACACTTGTGGTAACATATTAAGCACTTATTTACAACTTGATAAATGGAATGGATGTTACCATGTTTTCATTTTGTTGTTTTTAGCTCTTTTCCATAATTAAGAAATGATGTTCTCACAGAAATGTACTTGAATAATTTCAAAGTATTAAAATTTTTAATGATGATTATATGCTACACTATCTAAATACATTCATCTTCTCAATTCCTTTGTTCATTAATGTAGTTACTTCCTAAAAATTGAGTTTATGTAGCTAGAAATTTATTCCTTTAAAACCATCTTACCAATCGGGTTCTGTTCATGGATCAGTCTTTCTATCAACACTTTTTTCCCTTCAAGTACTTCCTCTACTTTTTCCACAAGCGAGAAAAAGATTTGTTCTCAGATTTTATTTCTTGAATGCTTTTGTCACTCATTAAAATATAGCACTAATTTTGGTTTTCTCTATTATTTCCTTCTTTTTGTTGTCTAGTTATCTCTATAACACAAAACAAACGACATGGACAACTTGATTTTTATACACTATTAAAGCATATGCTTGTTTGTGTGTTGTTTGTTGTTTTTTTTTTTAAAAAAAAAATGCTTGCCTACTCTGTTTAAATGAGTGTTTCATGCTTATTAGTGTTCAAGGGCAGGTTGGATGGGGCTTTGAGCAACATGGTCTAGTGGAAGGTGTTGCTGCCCGTGGCAGGGGTGTTGGAACTAGACTTAAAGGTCCCTTCCAACCCAAACCATTCTATGATTCTATCAATTATTCAGGTGTTTCACTATATCTTCCTACTGAAGAAAAATATAAATAATGACTGTATGTAAAAGGCCATCAATGAATCTAAAACCAGTGGTACTGAAATTGAAAGCTGGGAAATAATAGCCTATATCCAATGACTGCTTAATTCTGCAAGTGGCCCAGTAGGTTTTCATCAGCACTGGCCCGAGAGTTCTTACCTGCCTGCAACACTACAGAAACATCTCAAACAAATCAACACGGCATTTTCTTTTTCTCTACCTAAAAAAACAGAAGCTCAATAAAGTGTTGTCCCAGGTAGTCTGTGATGTCAAGTATGCATGACTGCCACTGATCCGCTCACAGCAAGATCTAAAGGATCAAAAGGAAATCAGGCAGGGAGATGGCTAATGTGCAGAGTTATGGTTAGGGAAGTACCAGCTTCTGACCCCTACTGCTAAATCTGATTACCGATTACTGATAGAAGAAAGAACAGAGCTAATGCCTTCAGCTGAAGTGAAAACACAGGACTCTCCATTCCTACAACAAGACCTAACTTATAGATTACAGGAGATGGCTCCTTTTCCCTGCTATCTGTTAGGCCTTACACGTATTGAATTCTTAATTATCTGGTAATCCATCTTCAAGAGAAGAGATGATGGGTTCACTATGTAAACCAGCCTGTGGCTCTGTAGTTGCAGTACTGTGTGGCTGGCAAGTGACAGGAAGCTAAATCCAGGCTGACAGAGCACTGAACCTGGTCTTCCATTCCCAGGCAAATGCTCAAATCACTATTCAACTCCACGACTATCACAGAAAAGCTATAGGAGCTTGTTCACACGTTACTGGTGTAAGCCTTATCCTTTGGGCCATAGGTCCTCTGATGACAGGTCCTCTCTCACAACTAAAAGTCAAATCCCTCAGCCCAGAAGGTGAGGAGAAAACAGCAGCAGCCCTGTGCCAAGATATTTATTCCTTGATTAACTCTAGACAGCACACACAGGGCTTGGCACCTTTTCTGAGGTGACCACTAATCTGTGCACTGCTTACATGTAAGTGCAGCATCATGAACTCTATTTTGAAGTCCAGAGAATCTACATGTAGCAACACTTAACTTGTAAACAGCCAACTCCTACATATGATATGGCCTGAACCACCTTAGGCAAAACAGAGCATCCTTACTAAATTGTTTCAAATATCTCATTTTTGCAAAAGCTCCATAAAATGATCAGGAACTTTGTTTCACCAAGACCAAATAGATTAGCAAAAAGCATCTTATAATTACTTGCAACTATACATGGGAGGGAAGACTGCCAGTTACTGAATTAACCACCATACACAAAACAGCTTTAGATATATTCCTTGTAAGCCCGTAACCTAAATACCTCTGTTTTGGCCTGTTTGTGTGGAGAGAGGTAGTGATAGTACTGAAGGGGAGAGCTAGCATATTCACCTCTGAGCCAGACTAACGAACGATGTGAGAAAGTTTGGAGGAAGTAGCACACACCATTTATCTCAGGTTACTCTTTTTCTTAAAAATTGTCAGCTTCAATGTCAGCCACTGTATATAGAAAAATTAATGAGCACAAAGAATGGTGCAATACTCGGAACTCTTAGCCATCAGTTACTGTCCTACTTTTTCTTCTGTGCAGGAAGGCAAACTAGCTGACTGTTTAAAATGCTAATACTTGCCCTTTACAAATACTATACAGAAAGAGAGGAAAAAATAATGACATAGAGCTTTTCAAGTAATTTTGACGTAATTAGAGAGAGACTACTCTGGGCAATCCTTGTGACTTTCCTATGCAAGCTACATTAACGTTTAATATCTAACCCACAGCACAACTTTGCCCCTTGCTTTCCAGCTAGTGGTAAAGCACCTGCACAGACATACAAAACTTTCTTTATTCTAGTGTATTTTAAAGATTAATTAAAGAAAGATGATATTCCTTTAAATTACTATATCTGAAGAGATGGTCAAAACTCCAGACTGTTTTGAAGAACAATTAGTGCGATTGAACATTTTAAACAAATAAAGAACATTGTCCTTTAACGGTGAGAAGCAAGGAAGTTGCTCTTGGTTTTGATAGTTTTACTTGAACTTACTCGCTTTAAATCTCCTAGTCTGGAAGAACCACTGGACTTGAGGGTGGTAAGAGAAGAAAATGTTTAAGGCCAAGCAAACAGTTATCACCCCAATTTCAAAACCAAACATATATCCCTGCTCTGTAACTGCATGGACATGTCACTGTTCTAAGAACACTCAGTTTCAAAACTTCTCTGAAGAACAGTTTTGAGTTTAAAGAAAAAATTTGCCTGTGGTGCAGAAGAAAAACACAAGTATGGCTGAGAAAGTCCTCCCTTGGCATAAAAAAAAGCCACAGATGCAAAGCATCCTTCACAAAGCTTTTGCGAAATATTTTTTGCTCTCCATGACAGAGGTACTAATAAAGGCTGAATTTTTGCATGCAATATACATCCATCCATCCCTCCCTCCACAGCTGTGTACAGAAGCACACATACACAAACAACTCCCAAGAATAGTATATTGACATGGAAGACAAATTAAGAAATACTAATTAACCTGAAAAAGATCCAGGAGTGCTTGAAAGCAGTACTATGGATCAATGTGTAAAACCTTTATGTTTTGAACAAAATTGGATTTTTTTTTTTCAAACCTGTGTTTAATATGTAAAGTTTCATGCATTTTAAGTAAATTTAATTAAGGGCTTGTATCAACAATTTCAATAATGATAGGCTTTTTGTATTTTTATAGCAATCAACTTGCAGTGATTACTGAGATATATCACAAGTCTCCTGACAGAGAAGTTTTGAGTCTCTTGAAAAAAATTATGGAATAAGAGGGAAATCATAATATCTAACTTCTAGAACCAAATCTCCGTATCAGTTAACAGTATCTTTTCCTGAACTTGCTAGAAACTTTTTTTTCATTATCATAGGAAGTCTAATATCTAACAACATCCTTTCTGTGAGACAGTTCAAAGTTATTAAATTATTCTTACTGATTGTGTCAGATATTAATCTCTGAATGGCTATGGAAACAGTTTCCTATACACACATTCTCCTGTGATACACAGGATGCAATTCTTAGATTAACTCATTGACAAAGGCAGACTGAGGAAAGCAGTCAATCTCAGAATAAAAACAAATAGATAATTATCACTTTTCTAATCTGTAAATAGGGAGTTATTAGTGTAAAATAAGGAAAACAATAAAAACAGATAAGGAATAAGTTATATATGATATAAATACATAAAACTTTACATATAAAATAAAACAAAGACACAAAGATGTCTTTAAAACATAAACTTAGAATTTTTCCTAGATTGATAACATACATCATATATAGATATTGTATATCATATGATATCTATAGCGTAAATGATTTGAGAATTAAACCCCTCCTCTATTTGTTTTCAATAGTTTGCCTCACTAAAAGGAAAAGTCCTACCCAGCTACTCTTGCACAGAGGTCCAAATCCTCGTATTTTGGGAAGACACAAACTTTCTTGCCTTGTAAGAACATTCTTCATGTGGTAAAGAGCTGCACCACAGCTTACAACTGAGCTAAGATACAGGCTTTATCAATATGGGACTTTCTATTTTTAGGACTCTACCTACCAATATATTCTCTCTCCTGGTAACTGGCATGTTTGATCAGTGGTGAATCCAAGAAAACTCATCCCCTCTGGAGGATGAAACTTAGATGTTCACACACCTCACATTTTCATAGCTATTGAATTTGCAAGCTCAAAGTAGTGCCCCTAGAGCAAAAAAAAAAATAAATTAATGTTCTGCTAATTCCTGTTTAACCATATCAAGAAGGACATGGTTCAAGATGTGTTTCTCTGTTATTGGCCTTAACTCTTACCAGCAAAACAGATTTAACTCTTCCCCAAAGCAAGCTATAATAATATTTAATGCAAAAAAAAAACCCCATCAAACAAGAGTGTTAGACTACTTATGTCTTGGAAATGACAAAGGTAGAAAATGTTCTGGGAACAGGCATATGTAGGTCATCAGTTTGGCCATTCTACAGTATCAACAGGGATGTGTCCAAAGAGTTACACCCAAAATACCAGGAGACTAGAAGAAAGACTAAGAGGAAAAAAAATACTGCTAGTCTTTATCAGCAGGAAAACTGTCATCTATTTCTTTTTAGACACCCAATATCACGTTCTACAAAGATGCAGAATTAAGTATGGAAAAACAGAAATAAAGTAAGGGCTTAACACTCACAAACTTTTCACAAGAGCTAAGCAGATAATTGACATCTTTTAACATGTCTGTAGTTGTTACCTATCGGAAGAGCTGAAGTTTAAAGTCACTGAAACAGAAAAAAGTTCTAAGCATGCCATACCAAAGCCTCAGTACAGATCCACTTCAAGCATACTATCCACACATGATCAGGAAATATAATATATAAACTGCAGTCTCTAAAGAAGCAGGCAGAGACCAGATGCATCGAACACATCTGAAATTGTACTAAACATCTGTGCTCGGGCATCTTAAATCAACCCCTGCCTGTCTGATCTCAACAGAAGGTCTATTTTCAACAACATACCAAATATATCTCCCAATTTTAGTGACAGCATAGCTTTATCATCAGTTGATTTCTGCAGCAGTGGAAGCTAATTGGTTAGTTGTTCAGGCCCTTGTAGCACAAAGTGTGTAAAACTCCCATGCTGAATTACTCTCAATTGTTTCCAAGCAAGCTTTAAATTACAGAAAATGTTATCTAAGAAGTGCCCTCCTCATTTTCAGATGTTTGAATAAATAGTTATTTCCCGCTTTCCACCTAGTTCCAATACATTAGCTAGCACTTCGGCTTGCAGCATTCATCATCTTCATCTGGGAGACAGAAATCAATTATTTTTACAGCAGCAAGCCTCAACTTGTACAGTTTACTCTGCACATTGACATAGTCTAGTGCAATATTTATTTTCCCACGAGGATTTTAAAAAGACTTCCTTCTAGGAAATGACTGAGGGGAAGTCTACTTATGTTTTTATATTTTAAAGAGGTAAAACATTAAGGGCAAAGAGATCAAGGTGCTGATCTCCACAAGATCCTTCAATGTAATGATGACTGAAATTGTACTGTTCAAGTGTTTGTCTGAGCTTCCTATCATGGACATTAGGAGCTTATATTACTGCCTGACGTCTTTTACATCCGTTTCCCTGTGTTTTAAGAAATTTATATTATATTTGTATATAACCTGCACTCCAAGTAAAATTTAACATGTAATTTTCATTGCTTTTATAGCCAAACCAGCTCATATGACTTCTTAAAAATAAAACTGGATTTGAATAAAAAATTCACATTGACAAAAGGAAGCAAACAAAAAAGTTGTCATACAGCTAGAAGTAGATTTTCAGTTCCAAGGAAGTCCTCAAGTGTCCCTTACATGGCATTAAATAACTCTCTATAATTATATTCATTCATTTGGACCTTCTGGTTAGACTGACCTAACTGAGAAAATGGGAGGAACCTGGTCACTAAGTGGTCTGGGAAATGAAAAACCCCTGTTGAAGAGTCCTTAGGATTGCTCCATGAATTATGTAATCATCTACTCAGAGTATCAAAGGTCTGATTAATCAGCTGTAGGGAGAGCTACCTGTTCTGGAGGCTCACAAGTGAAAAGGTAAGATGTTTTCCCAACCAGAATGAAACAAAGAAACCAGGATGTGATACTTCTTTACCCATTTCTTTGAGCTGGATCACTGAAAGCATTAAAAAAAAAAAAAAGCTCTAAGATCTCTTCCTCCATTTTGCCTAATCTCAAAATATTTATGTGCATCCTGGTGATTTTGCAAAGCCCTCATCATTGCAATGTGTTTATCTTAAATGCCTTAAAGGGTCAAAGTTTCTACTGAACTCCATCAGCCAAGACTCAAACAGCTCTCAAGAGGGCTTTTGGTGAGTAAATTAACACTTACTAGAATTCTTTAAATCTACTCTATTTTAATTTGTCTATTTCAAAATTAGTATCTCTCCAATCTAATATTTGGTCACTTCTAGGGGTTTCACTTAGAATGGAAAAAAATAATATTTCACCACCATACAGCCGCTTTTTCTTCCACAGGGCAGATAATTATTCTGCTACATATTTCATACACCATGTATCACTTGCATTTGTGTAGCCTTTTAATGCTATATTAAGAAACAGAGAATTGAAAGTGCTGAACTAGCAAGAGTTAAATAAGACCTAATGGATAAATGACAATCTGTTCACTGAACTGCCCCCAAAGGAGGAAAAAAAAAAATCAATTTAGTAAAGTTTTTTTCCATTATAGTTACTTAAAAAGTATAAGGCAAACTCCCTTCACAGACATTTCCCAGGAGCATATCAAAACAAAATTGTATTTAAAGAGTCTTTGTCTCTAAAAACCAAACCACTAAATTTAACCAACTGTATTCTTGTAAATGAGCAGTGTTTCAAGAATTGTTCCTTAGGAAGCACTACTCTGAGCAATGCTATTCCCTTCAATACCTGCTGGCCCGTATACTGAGCACACAATCTCAGCTCCTTATCTGCAGGCAGCCCAGGGTAACCTTACCTGGGTTAGTGTACAGGTGACTCTCTACAGTTTTCCCAATACTCTGCAATTTAACAGCTTGAAGGGACTCATCGCCATGCATGACTGTTGGCAAGCTGCCCAGAGCATCATGAACCAAATTTGCCACTTCTCTTACATCAAAGAGCTTCAAAAGTTCAGAGTACACCGATGGGAATGAGCTGAGAAACACAGCCTAGAGGAAAAGGGCAAAAATGTACAGTCAGATATTGCAGTATATTTTGACATTTATAGAATTTAAATAACCATAGACATTTTAGCAACTGTAGAAAAATGGCTGGTTTTACATTTCAATGGTAGTTAGTAGCTTCCTCATGCTCATTAACGGTCTTACACTTGTGACTACTTTCCTTTAAGCATTGTCTAATGACCGTTCATTTCTCCCAGGTCAAAGTGAAAGTAAAAAGTTAAACTTGGAACAAAAATATTTATCCTTTACAGATATGTGAGAGCAAATTTTTAAAAGGATAATAGAAGCTAGCTGATAGCAGAACAAAAATATTTGAGTGGAGTTGGCTTGCTCTGGTTTAAGATAAAAGTTTAATGTAACAGCCTCCATATTGCCCTTTTTTCAAATAATAAGAGTTTTCATTTTGGAGTGAAACAGCAATGGGAGTCTGAGTTTGCTTCAATAATCCTAAAATAGGGTTAGAAATTCATTGAAGAGTAAAACGAATACAGAAATGAAACACTGGGAAGAAAGGAGGGCAGTGCCAGAGAAAGAAAGCTAGAATTGACATTCCCTTCTTCCTCTCCAAATCCTGCTGCTTGAGAAAAGCTACTCACACCTTCTTCACAATGCTGTCAGAACAGATGACATACAAGGTTAAAGATACTGAAGAAGAATTCCAAATGTGGTTGCTTATATGATTTTGCTATTATCTTTTCACTCCATCTGCTTACATGAAATGGGATGGAAGATGTACCTCTCTACTCTGTTCTCTCCAATTTGCTGCTTTCTTGGAAGAACAATATTCTGCAGATCTTAAGAAATTAGTCATTCTTAACAGGTCTTAAACAGCCTTGGTAACAGAAACAGGGGAAAAGAGTGGTATATCTATGAGCTGTAGAAGTTAGTAAATCTATGGCACTTAATGTAGAGAGCTCTCTCCTGTGTGCTTTGCCTCTGTGCTTTAGCACTAGTCATTTTATTAGTATTAGTTGAAATAAACATACCAGCTGAGTACTAAAACATACACTTCATCAAGACTTTAAAGTTTCCTGTAAAACATGAAAACTCTGATAGTCTTCTTTATGGCGCAAATTCTTCATTTCCAATGAAGTTAAACTAAGCTGTAAAATGACTTTATTTGTATCCAGCAATATAAATACTATAATTATAATTCAGAATTAATTACTAGATATACGATTATCTATGCTAGAGCATATTTAGAAGCTTCTGGTATGAAGATTTCACACTATAGAACAAAAGGTATAAGGATGAGTTGAAAATGCCATTTTGCTCTAACAAAATCACATTTTCTTTCCTGGGAATATAGGTAAGGACATGCATATCTTTTCTATATTGGACATGGAAAGTGGCAACAAGCAAGGCCCACTTGAAAACTTACTTGTAGCTGGGATAAAGCACTAGCTCCTTTGCTCTCTTGGGAAAGGAAGAAGCGTACTGACATAAGAAGTTCTTGAATACAGCAGCGAAATTCCTCCTCATTTTGTCCACCAGTGGCAATAGAGAATAACCTTCGAGACTGAACTATATATTTAAAGATATATTCCTGTGCCTAAAAAGGTCAAAATTGGAGATAACTCATAAAGAGGAACCAGCTCATCTTTAAATAGAACACACGCAATGATTGAATCATTCAGATAATGACTAGGGCCTAAACAGGACAGCATAGTATTTAATTTTGGCTAATCTTTCTACTGAAACACTGACAGCATTTCAAAAGCACAGTGTCAGAAGTGTTCTTCCTGTGCCTTTCATAATCTCTACAAACCAGGGAACTACAAAATCTCAGCACTGCTCCCCCACCCCCCTCGATCCCTTGCATGTCTTTGGCTACAGAAACACCTTCTGCATAAGCATACAAAGCCAATATAAGAAATAGTCTCAAATTTTGAATTTCTGTCTGTTAAAAGTTGTTTCTTAACAGCTTAAATTAAGTTGCAAAAATGCTGGAACATAAATTAGAAATACAGCCCTTTCTTATTAGCGAGACACTTAAGTTAACAGCAGAACAGAAGGGCACTGTGCCATTTCCAGACTGTAGCACCTGCCCCAAACAGGATTATTGTGTTGTACAACTCAGCCTGAGTCCATAGTGTGCACTGTTGATGGTACAAAATGGGGCAACAAGAGCAGCAAAACCTATCATTTTCAGTAGAATTCCCGAGCATCAGGATCGAAACACTGAGTCAGCATGCATGTCTGACATTTACATGCAGTTATGTGACAGATGTTAATACAACCAATGTAATCTATATTTGATTACTCATGTATACTCTCATTCAGTAAGGAACATAGAGCTCCATAGTCTAGTGGCAGTAAGCCCCAATTAATAGCCTTACTGACAAAAGAGAACGAGGAATAAACTGACTGCACTGAATAAAGTCTGCAGCTCCCTAGAATTAGTACTACCATTCCATCATTTATACAACTACTAAGCTAAACCTCTTGGTACTATATGAATATAGCAAATCAAATATAAAGTTGCCTTTGAGAATTTTTATTACCTTTAGTACTTCCTGTATGTGCTCATGCAGCTCCACTTCAGTGACGCGATCAATATGCCACTTTAGTACTTTTATAAGATCTCTAGAATAGCATACCAGAAAGTATTATAACACAGAAACGAGAGAAGAGTTTACTTTGCTCATAGAATGTAAACCAATAGCTGTCACATGAGAAACACTGACTAAATAAAAAATATATGACTGGATTTCATTAATCACTACAGGTCCAATATTACATATACACTTAGCTTTCAGTCTGTTGAAAGCCACCTAGTAGATCTCTGATGAGCAGGAAACAATACCAGCATTACATACACAGTAGAATGATTTTGACAGGGACACTCAAGCTCAGTTAAGCCAGAAGAGTCCCTATCAGCATGGAATAGCAGGGCTGGCTTTAATGAAAGTCTAGTCAGCAAAAAATACAGAGAGAACGGCACAGTGATACTTAATAGTGCACTGCTCTGCATAGACAGTAAACACAGCTGCAGCTTGATGATGTTAAGACTCCTATGTTTTTCAAAGTAATTCAAGTAAAGAAATCCACTAAAGAGAAAAGTTTAAAAATTAAGCCAGTGTTAGAGCATCAGCAAGTAACCTTGCTGGTAACTTAGAATTATTTTACTCTCTTTTAATGGCCAAGTGTGGGCATTCACATATGCATTGCATTTTATTTCTAATGTAACCTGAAGATTGATTCTGCTTAGTTTACCAATAACTGTTAGTATTTGAATCAGATAGAAAAGGTACAGACTTCACCTGTATGCAAGTGCTCCTGCAAAATGACTTTCAATGTAAGTGTCCATTACTGGCTTAAAGTGGTGAAACTTGCTGTCCTGCAGCAAATTTATTATATGAACCTAAATTCAAGGGAAAAAGGAAAAAAAAAAAAAAAGAGCTTATTTTTTTCCTACTTCTTTCTTAAATAGTATTAAGCGTCATCACAAAACAAAACTTACCAAACAATCAAACACTTTTGATCCATATTTTTGAGAGTTTTCATCTAAAATCCCAAATAAAGTGTCTAGTGTATCTTGAAGAAACTGGAGAGAATAAGAGGCAGTTTGTTATAAAATAGGTATTTTTGTGACACCCCTCATATTATCTAAAAGGATAGAAAGCTATATACCTTCACTATTTCTGAACCATCAATTTCTTTTAATTTTGAGAGGCAACCTGCAATTTTGTCGGGGTGGGTTCTCCATTTCAGAAGGTCAAGCATATCTCCTGCAAAAACAAACTGCAAGATTAAAGTTGGAAGCAAAGCAGCATTTCAGATTTTTAATTCTGCTATTACAGTCCACTCAGTAAAACTTGGCATCATTAAAACAAAACAGCTCAAGACTTGCTTATAATATGATCTCCCCAACAAATTTTCATTCCATCGCTTAATTGCTCCACCAATAGAAACGTAAGAACATGGCATTGTCACCAAAATCAGTCTCCTGTAGCAACTGTCTCAGGCAATCTTTTTCAAATGTTTGTCAACTACCATCCTAAGAAGAGTAATTATTTTACTGTTGCTTGTCCCATTGAAGTATGCCTTCTAGCGCTGTCCTCTGACAGCTAGAAATAGTCTCCTGATTGCTAGCCAGAACGTATTTTGAAAACTCACATTCCCATGTATTTTTAGAGAGTGAACACAATGCCTCTAAGATCCTGCTTTATTAATAAGCAACACAATTTCTCCCAGAAAATAAACACTTCTGAGCTAAGACATACCTGAGTGTCTTCGCAGTTCCTCCAGTTTTAATTCTTTCTCCTTCAGCTTTCTTGACCAAAATAGTAGCTACATTACAGACAAGATTACATCACTGTTTTCTATGTCTAGCTCACGTCTGCTGTAAAAACCTGATATTTATGTTTTTGTATTCTTTTTTTTTTTAATAAACCTATCATATTGGTGACACAAGTCTTTCTACTGTTTAACTCCCTGGCTACAGCAGAATCCCAAAGAGTCTCCATTAGGGTATGATCCTGCCTTTGGTACCATTAGATTTGATATAATTTCTACTCTTTCTTATATATATATCAGTTACCTTGCTTTGCCTGTATAATATTTTTATTTTGCCCCTCTCAACTGACAAGCCCTTTCAACTATTTATTAGCAGCAAATTAAAAGGCTTACTAGTGTTTCAGGTTTTAGTGAAATAAATTCCATTCCCACCCCCTTCCACTCCTTTAAAAAAAGGGGTCAATCCCACGCCTAATTCCTCACATCTAGTATTATTTCCTTCCATTCAGGAATGAAATTCCTTCCTCTACTTTGCAACCGTCTAGTTCCCTTTTAGCCTTTATTTACCAGTTTTAAAGCTCTTATTCTGATCTATATCTTTTCTCATTTTTTACTGAAGTCCAGATGGTTTAGATCTGTTATATTTCCTCTGAATGATAATAAAAAATTTTTGAAAAGAAAGATTAAGAAGTTTATTCTGGCATGATAAACTCATCTTACAACACATTCCATGTAGCTACAAGCCCATTTTTTTCATTCATGATGTCTTATAAATGCTTGCATAAAATTAATTGCAGGGTGATGGCCCAGTTAATATATCTGCTTTTCCACCTGTCTGAAATATAAGTAGTATATTTATTACTCTTCAGTCATATATTATGGCTTTCAGCTTCACAGATGTACTAAAAAAACCTTGCTATAAGATTGGGAACTTCATGTCCCATACCATTCAATATCCTAAAATAGAGTTTTGAAAACTTGGCTTGGCTCTTCCACAGTTTTCACTTGATCCTGACCCTTGCTGAACTCTGACAGGTTGCTCTTATTTTTCTCCCTTCTGCTGCAGGTTCTCTGCTTACTCCTCACATTTTCCCCCGTGACTAACTCACTCAGGTCTGCAGCACTCCTTTCAAGTTTTATTCAGTAAAAAACCCACATATTTTTGAACTGTTGAATTAAATACATCCCAAAGCTCCTTTATATTCAAGTTTACTACTTCCACATTTCACTAACCAGCTTTTCAGAATTCCTCAAAGTCTGGCTGTTTGAAGCATAAAACCTTAACCATCACCCAACCTTTCCATCAGTTTAAGCTGATCTATTGCCTAGTTTATCACTGTCCAGCATTGTCTTAGAAGGATCCAGTTATTTGGAAATGTTCTCAGTACTTAGCAAACTATGTAGCTAATAGCAAGTTCAGCTCTTGGTTCAGCAACTATTTGGGTGCTTTCTACCACAGACTGTTTTCACATTCAAGTAACATTTGAGACATACCTATCTTTCTGTCATTTTTTTACTAGTTTGCTCCCAGAAAGCTCCTTTCTCCCACAACAAGAAATGAACTAATATTTCTATCTTTAATAACATTAAATAAATTTCCACTTATATTCAAATCTTGTCCGAATTGTAAATGGCAAATACCCTACATGCTATTCCACTAATATTTTGCTGCTTTAATTTATTTTGGTGGGCACAAATTGTTTTTATGCATTTAAACATTTCTTTTTTGTTTTGCTTCACACTGTACAAGTACAGAACAGTTTGGATTAAAACAGATCCTTGAGTTACACTAAGAGTGCTGAAGAATCTCACAGGTGCATCAGAGACATCCTAAAGATTAAGGACAAATGATAGGTCTTATTATTCCTTCTGTCAGGAATTGTCAAGAAACAAGCACTACAAATCCAGTGAACTGCATTTGTCTTTTGGATAATTAGACTTCTACACTTTGTTCTGTTTAAGCCTCAACTTAAGCTGAGGAGTAGCGAGACTAGCTGAATCTGTCAGTTCCTAGCAGGAAAAATACTTCTTTACAGGTTTGCTGGAGGAACTTGGTGGAAGATAGTTGACAGTCAATATTAGGGATTTGCTGGGGGATTAAAAAAGAAGGAGAAAGCAAATGCAAGACACTCACTTCAAAGCACTGATTTCAAGGGAAATGCTAAGGAGGAAAGACATTGCTGAGATAACATTTGTGAATAGCCCAAGCATAAATGACACTAGTAGAAAATCTGACATGTGAATCACAATGGGAGGGGATACCAATGTGTCATGTATTAAGAGAAATGAGAATATAAAATTGCCCCCAAAAATAGACCCACTAGGGAAACATGATTTTGGAAAAGGGAAGAAGTCAATACTGCTCATAAATTTTGCTGAAGAAGAAAAACATTTCCAATGCCTTCTCTTAATTATGATCAGATCTGTACATTTAAAATAGGCTACAACTGACCTACCACTCCTAGCAAACAAAACACTTCCCTTCTCAAAGTTGGTAATTTAAATCCAAAGTGCTAGGTTTAATAAAAGGTTTAGAATCATGTGTGTAAGGAAGTGGTTTGGATGATCTTTCCATCTCTCTCCTATAAACCCTGAGATATCAGAAATTGGCCTAGTGTAGCACTATCGCACTTCAAAAGCAGAAAGCTGAATTCCAGAACTGGCAGTCTGCATTCCTCTTCCAACGGGCTGCTTCTGTCGTTTCCAACACTCCCTCCAAACTGGGGTCCCTCTGGAAAGCTGCCCCCTGTTACTTTTGTTTTATTAATCACCAGTCTGGTTTTAAAAAAAATGCAGATAGATGGATTACACCTCTGCCTTGCAATAGACATGTTGTATGGTCTGCTGCTCTGCTGATGAACAGCTGCTAACTGCATCTGTGCCAGTTGGTGCTGAGAAATGAGTGGATACCAAGTTGCTAAAATATTCTGACCTGCTAGAGGGATCCCGAGTCTCTGGTAGGCAGAGATCCGTCCCATACCTCAAAAACCAAGTAAGACCGTATTGATAACTGCTCAATAGAAACACACTATGTTCTCTCTCGCTCTTTTGGGTTTTTTTTAGGACAATGAAATGTAGCTACCCAGCTAAGAATATAATATATAAAAGCTGGTATACTTTTTTGCTAAATGATCAACTATCCAGCATCAAAGCTAACTGGCAGACATATTACATAAGTATGTGTTCTTATGAGATACGTTGACGAATGCACAGACTTCCCTAGCCAGGTCTCTGAAAATTGTTTGGAAATAATCGTAAAACCCCTCCAAAGTACTCAGAGTAAGAACATTAAGGATCCCAAAAACTGGGAGTCAGCCTCCTTCCCCGAGTCCTCATAATTTTAATATGCATGATGGCATGTGGGAACAGTCAATGAGAATGACAGCTGAGTAAACTTTCCCAGCAAGCTAGTAAAGCTGTGGCCTAACTCAGTCACACCCTTTACAAGCCCGGGTTTGGGGTCCTTCCTCATCCCGTGGCCAGACTAATAGTGTAATTTTCAATTTATTTCCAGACTGGACATTGTTGTTTGTAGACGCAGGCAGATCTCTGAGAACTTCAGAAAACTTAAAAACAAACTTAAAACAGATTAAAAAATAATCAGCAATTTTCAAAAATACCAATACATGTATTTACTAAAAAAAGTAAATACAAAGAAATTTTTAGTCCTTTAGTTTTTAATAAATGCGCTACATTCTCTCACAGGGATAACTGAAGTAATGTTCACATGACCAAATATCCACATGCTTTGCTCTAGGTTCATTTTCTGAGCACGCAATTTTGGCAAATTTTTTGTTTAAAAAAACGGGGATTTGGAAACTCACCAAGACGAACTTCCCAAAGAAGATCCTTGGAGAAAATATGAGCCTGTCTATTGAAAATATTTACACCCTCTGAAGTACTGCTGAAACAACTGTTAACTCTTTCAGAGCTGAAAAGGGGATCAATGTTATTCAGATATTCTATACCCTCTTACTCAGAATATGGTCTAAAAAAAATAAAGGAAACTTTATGCCCTATGTCGCAGATCTATTTACATTAAGTACACAATAACTCCTGTACTGTAAATATAATCTAGTATTATAACCCCACATAGTAGTGCAACTGTTTATCAGTGAGACACTTAAATCTCAGGCAGCGCTTTTACGCATGTGCAAGTACCAGTAGATTCATGTGATTTCTTAAATCATGGTCTTTAACTGAAGAAAATTTAGTCTCTGATTACCTGTTAGTAACCTTTGGGAAAAACTTTTATTGGCTAACTAGTATTACTTTGAAGCTAATTGCTAGGAGAATACAGAATGGATGTGCACTGTGAAACAGACCACTTACTATTTGCACATAGTTATACTTTGGACACTTGCTACTAAATGGTGAAAATTAATATTACTATTTCAATTTTAAAAGCTGCTCTAGTTGTTGTTAAACACCCATAATAAATTTGCAAGCAATTAGCAATTTTATCATGATACATATAAGAATCATAGAATGTTAGGGGTTGGAAGGGACCTCTGGAGATCAAGTCCAACCCCCATGCCAGGCAGGACCATAG